>CAJUYI010004207.1:0-19460 GCA_910591695.1 Galerucella pusilla
GCAAGACGAGATAAGAAAAATGGGTCTGTCATTTCGTCGAGGAAGAGCGAGGCGAGAATGGAGACGACCTTCTCTCGTATCATCTCGCAAGTATTTAGGTTTGGTTCTATCATATGTGACATACATTGTGTACAATATATGTCAAATATGACATTCATTAAATTGTCCTGCCGAATTACACTCGAGGTTTGTATTGATATTGGGTAAATTTGTGTTGTTCAAATTCTGAACTGTTTCCTTTAGCAATTTGACTCGAATAACTGTCAACCTTCCTTCAAACACCTTCGGTGTCGTGTTTTTAATAGTTGACAGTTATTCTCGTCAAATTGCTAGGAAACAGTTTCTCATTAAACAACCCAAATTTACCCGATAAAATACAAACCACTTGTGCAAATTATAAGTGAGAATTTTAAGAATACATATTTTGGAGATCTTATGGAACGAACCTTTTTCGCTCGAGAAAAATCGAAAGAGGCAAGAATCTTTGTGGTACCAGCTAAAACTTGTTAAAACATATAATTGTGGATCGAGAACGTTCTTGGGCATTTTGTCGAAAAAAACGAGAATTTCTAGCCTCTCAAATGAATTATTGTTTATTTTGAATCCATAAAGATATGAGATATACTGCAGAATCAAATGATGGGAAAATATTCCTCGTCTTAATATATACAGCTGAATGAATACAGATAAAGTCCCATTAGATTTTGGAAATTTCCAAAGTTTATAACTAAAAACAAAAGTGATTATGGTAAACGAAAAGTGCGTTTAGCGATATAAACTGTAATAAATGATACCGTATGCAAAAATTTTGTACAGTGTCAGTGGTTGCATGACAAACAATTATAATAAGATAACAGAATTTCTAACACATAATTAATGAAGCTCTAATATCAGCGTGAAAGTGTCTAAATTGTTAGAAAATCTAGGCGTACCGAGCTCATTCAGTACACGCATTCCGAGCCGAGATTATATTATAATTTTCTAGATAATAAATTATTCCTTTTCAGTCTAGCTTCAACTTATTTTAACGGCTGAACCTGAACTTCGAACAAAAGAAAATGATCGTATTAATCATGTCATATTACTGTATACATTTTCGCTGACGGGAACACTCAATTTATGATTGACTAGGAAATTCAATGTAGAAACATGTTTGGTAAGTAGACAAGAAATAATATCAATACCTTTCAGAGTTTAGCTCCGCCACATAACTTAGAGGGGATATACGATTAGATAGCTGCAACTGAAAGAATTGCGTAAACTAGTACTAGAGTGTCACCAACATTTAGCTAACGCCTCGGCAGATGACAATATTATCCTAAGGTGATCCTAACGTTGGGCTCTTCTCAAGCCGTTCAATTGAAACCGCTTCTCGATGTCATTACTAGTTCAGAAGTTTTGCGCTGACAAAAATGTACGAAATTACTGTAGTCAATATATTTTCAAAAAGAAGAAGCTTTAGCCCATCCGACGGTACAAAAACATACAGGGTGTTTCATTTAAAATGTCTAAGTTAATGATCTCCGAAAAACCCAAGTTTTTTCCTGGAGTCTACGGAAAAAATACAAAATTGGCAACAGCGTTAAAAAAATTTCTTAATTCCTGAAGCGGTTCAGTGAAAACCGCCTCTCGGAATTCAAATGATCACCCTGTATACTATTGTGTGTCTAATATTTTGATGATAATTGTTATATCTCAACAATCTCTATTTCCATTCTCAAGAATATAACATTTTCTCATCACAATTTTCCAAGGAAATATATAGGTACGGTTGGTAGGAATTTACCTTGAACATAAAACAAAGAGAGAGGTGGATATTAATAATATATCCGTATAGTATACTCCTTTTTTGGAGAGTGGATGCAAATAGACTCAATTTGCGAGTGACATATTCCATTTACGGACGTTCATAAATCTACAGAGCTGACGTAACCGATAAATATGTATGAAATATATGCCGGCCGCAAACACAAAACAGCTTTTTATAATACGATTTTCGCCTGTGTATTCATATTTTTTTCTGCGAAGTTTCCCCTGCCCAACCGGAAGAAGAAGTGTTGTGTTATACAGACTCAAGTCTCTCTAATTATGTAAACCGTCAGTGGTAGAGGTCGGGTTTACGTTTTTTCATCGACTAAGCACTTCAAGCTAAAACTCAATCAGCTGTCGGGGGATTAAATACGGAAGAAATACTGACTATACTTTTTTGCGTTTAAATTTTGCTCGCGATTTAATTACGAAATATTTTTTAAAAGACCTGAAAGTTGATGAGATAATGATTGATAATTGGTTCGGCACCTCCTGTCAAAAGCTTTATAGAACTTAAGTTCTTTACGTTAGGTTGAAGCGACCGGGGGTCGCGGCGCAAAGGATCTGACCGTTACGTTGCGTTGCTGCGTTATGTGCCTCAAGCGCGAGCGCTCTCTCCTCAGTCTCTCTCTCGTTTACGAAGCAGCAATTCATAGGCTTCAGAGCTAGTCACTTGGCGCAAAATGTTAATTGTCAGCATACATTGTATTATTAATTACAGTTAATAGTTTTTTAGCTTCAATATGAATTCAATTATAGAAGAAAGTCACCAAATATGGAATAGTATCCTAACATGAAATGCCTTCATTTCTCCAAGACTATAAGTATGAAACGCAACACTCGACCATCTTCTGTTTCATTCGGTCTACTAACTATCGCACCCACACCATCGAGTCAGTTGCGCGAATGCTTCACGTGTGGCAGGCGTGTTTTGTTTTGTTGTCGTGCAGAAAATTTTCAAGGTAAGTAATAAACGAGTATTACCAGCTGTTATGTTTGTTTACGTAAGTGTTATACTATTTAGTATATCGGTATTATGTTTATTAAAATATTGTGACTTTAAAAAATATTTAAAAGAGTAATATTTGAAGAAAAATTGGTTCATTGAATAAAACATCTGCAGTATTTTTTCTCTTTACTCGTTATCCAAGCAGAGTCGACTTGAGTTGTTGTATAATAATAACATAGTATTTTTTTATAATAAGTAATCGAAAACGAGCAGCCGAAGTTACGTTATTTAATTAAAGAAATGTATGTTGAATTTTAATTAAAAGTGAAAACCCGCACATTTCATCATACTTATGAAACAGCTAATTGTTACAGCTAATGACAAGTCTCTCAACTTAATTAGAAAAAAAAAAATACTGTTTAAAGTATTAGTTAGCGTGAACAACGGAATCCTTCAAATAAGAGGATTTTTTTCATATTTAGAAAGTCTTTTATTCGATGAAACATTTTTTTTTTCAAAAATCATCATTATGTGCTTTATAAAATAGGTAAATGAAACCTAAACATTGGGCCTGATTCTATAAGGGACTGGTTACAACTTAACCACTCAGCTGAGTGGTAAAAAGCAAGGTCAGTGATTAAGGTAACCACTTTATCGGATTTCGGATTTTATAACACCAAAGTGTTTAACTTTTTAACCATTCTACTACTACTACTACTACTAAATGTGCAGGCGAGCCCTGTCCTGGACAACTCAAGCCAAGGCTCCGACACTGAGGCCACTGGCGGGCCCATTGTGCCAATCCTGCTACCTAGTCATCCATGAAGCCGAGCCCTTCAATAAAGGCCGCAACCTTTTTCAGTGGATGCCTGCTTGTGTCTCCAGGAGCCATGACAGTGACTCCGAAGATTCGCCTGCGTAATACAGCCCAGTGTGGACACTCTAAGAGAACATGAACTGACGTTTCATCAGTCATGCCGCAACCCCTACATAGGGAACTTTCCTCTACTCCTAGATTGTAGAGGTGCTTCCTCATACAGCAGTGCCCTGTTAGGAGTCCTGCTATCTTCCTTAGCCTACTCCTTGGTAGTTCAATGGCTGCCCTGGGGTGTCCATCAGTCCATCCCTTCAGTAGAAGTTTGGATTGTCTAGGACCCTGCAGAGCATTCCAATGAGCGAGGTGCTGATTCCTCAGCCACTTCTTCGTCTCCTTGCGTATTCTTTGTTTTGTTAGGCCCAGGGTCGGGCCCGGGCCGCAGAAAGGAGCTGCCGCCCCTTCCGCAGCCAGTGCATCCGCCATCTCGTTGCCTTCAAAACCAGAGTGGGCTGGAATCCATTCTAGCCGCACCACGTTCCGCCTTGCAAGATTAGCAAGTAGTTCTCGACATTCGTTAGCAAGTCCTGAGTTGCCGGTATACCCACTCAGGGCTTTAATTGCTGCCTGACTGTCGGAGTATATGGTTATGCGTCGATCCACATAACCTCTGTCTAGGTTTATCTGCACACATTCCAAGATAGCATATATCTGTGTTCTTGGGTTCCTGCAGTAAATTCCAGCCCCTGCTCTATCACCGGAGCATGAGCCATCTGTGTACCAGACGGTCCCATTAGGCTGTGTATTCCTCTCTTTTTCCCATTCTAACCTCCAAAATGTGGTTAGTCTTAACCACCAGGTTTCTATGGTGGTTGTGCCTTAATCATTCTTGCTTGTCATTGTCAAAATGATTATAATGAGTGAAAAGCAGTGAAAGGAATATGATGAGAACTACGAAGATGGTGATGATGACAACTACCAGGAAACAATGACCCACCATCGTCGTTAGTGAGCTATTTGAAATGTTTTTTGGAATGAAATAAATTATTGAATTCTTAGATCGTGACATACTGACTGCCGGGAGAAACACAAGGGGGAGACTTATCGCACGGCATTTTTAAGTTACTGTTGATTATTTTGTTGTGAATATTATCATTAAAAACAATTAATATTTATTGAGAGCACAACTTCATTGAGCAAACAACCACTCGATCCAGGTCGATAGACTTCTGAACATTTGTTTCAAACACAAAAATATACCAGCTAACTCTTCAACCACACTTTGTTTCGATCCTGGCAGAAGTGACACGCTCTTCCCTATGAAAATGTCATCATATCTCATTCCAAACAAGTTAACTACCTGAAATTTCCACCTGGGGATCTGCTTCGCCTAATTTTGTTAGAAGTTTCATATGTTTAAAACATTTAAGGTGAAATTAAAACACCGGGAGGCATTGTAATTGGGTTTAAAGTGTGAAACTTTGTTTTGGAAAGCTTTCAGTGTGTTTGTTCTTCTACTTAGCGCTTATCATATTAATAATCAAATGAAACTTCCAGTTTCGGAGTTTTATAATGATGCGGTAGACAATGGTGCGAGATATTAAAAGCCTACTGAAGATGTTATCTTTAATAAACGTTATGTTAACTTTAATAAAACTGTATGTTCTATTATAGTAGGATTAGGGAAAGGGGGGATGATAATAGTATATTACGTAACGTGTGTGGTAAGAAGCATTTAACGCACGAATGGAAGAGTTCCGTGATTGCGTTGAATGCTCTACAACACGAGTTACGTACTATACTTTACCTACGACCTACTTATTTGAACAACATCAACAATAGATATTTTCAATAATTTTATTGTATAACATTTAATTCCATAATATTAGTTATTATAATAATTGTTTATAGTAACAATACAGTTATTAAACACAAATCATATATCGCTTCCTTTGCTTGTTGAAGCATAAGAAACAACAGTTACATTATTAGAGGTGCTTGGTAAACTTTCATCTCCATCTTTATTACTCTATTACCAATGGAAGAAGCACATTAAAGAACTAACGTTTAAGCATAGTCAACATAGGTATTGTTGATAATAAAAAGTTCATTTTTCAATTATAATCAATATATATACTTAGCCCCTTGGGCTTTTCATAGTTAAACGTGGCAATATCGGATGTTTTCAAATAGTAAATTTTGAATAAAATGGCGACGTCTATTGACAGTTGCTAAGATGTTGCTAGGGAAGCGATTTACTTTACAGCTGTGCGTTTTTTTTACCGTGCGTAATAGAGATCATTGCATCGAGGCCGAGTTGTATAACCCATTGAATATCGTAATATGAATTTACGATTGGAATATAGTACATTATTCCACCTACTACCAATATTGTTAATTATTTACTCAAAATTAGTCAATATTCCTGATATTACTGATATTAGAATCATGTAACAAGCAAGCGTTGCGCTCATTGTTGCAGTTCAAAAAAATTCTGTTCATTCCAATTAATTTTACCACACTAGTGCGGTAAAGTATCTCATTACGAAACTTATATCAGTATCGTAATGTTTGATATTAAATATTGGTAGTAGGTAATAGTTATTTACGTAATTAGTGGGATATGGACATTATTAACGCACGCATGTGAAGTTTGCAAGACGAGGCCGTAGGCCAAGTCGTGTAATTACATAAGTGCGTTAGTAATTCCTATCACACGTGTTACGTACAAAATTTTATCCACAACTGTTTATTAGTATTATTACCAGTAGGTACCTATATCATAAAATTCAATCCAAAGGTATTTTTAATAATATTGACTGCAAACATAAGGCACTGTGTGACCATAGCAACAAAGACAAACAAATCTGTGAAAAATAAAAAAAATTAGTTATCTCATCAAATTGTCAAAGTTGAATGAACAAAAATCTATAAAAATGAGTTCAAGCGAAGACAATCTCCTTTCGGAAATTGAAAATGCAGCTTCCAGTGTTATTTTAAATAATTAATTCTGGTATTAATAATTGTCTAGATTCTTATCATCGCACTAGTGCCGTAATGTATTCAAAAACGCACTAGTGCAGTAATGTACGTCATTATGACACTTAAACTAGTGTCAAATCGTACCCGTTACATGACAGTTGTAGATAAAAAAGGTTAAAACTAATACAGGACGAATAATAGGATGTATTGTTTGGAGTGTCCCACTTTGTATATCGAAAGCTAAAAATCATTTAACTGAACTTAACTTTTGTATGTTTAAAACTTTAGGAACTGTAATTTTCAACTTTGATTAATTACAAGAGAGAAATGTACAGAATATAGAACGTTAGTAATGGCAACAAAAGTTTTTACGCAAACTTAGCTTGCTTTAAACCTAATTGCCGAATTTTCGTGGTTGACTTGAAATATTCTCCGTTAATTAGATGTTTTGTTCCTACTGTCTAGCTACTTATAGCATCGTGTTCAAATAGCTTAACCTCTAATTCCAGTTGAAAACTGTTGGGTAACTTTCAAGTAGTTGAAATTCGTTTCAAATTTGTTTAACTCAAAGTAGTGTGGTTGTCGCTATGCAAGGATTGTGTATTGTATATCTACCCTCTTTTGGGGGCCTGACCTTTTTGCAGTATCAGTACCAGTGGAGACTACAACCAACTGAATGCCCAATCCAGAGTACAACTGCAAAAAATTTCAACAGGTGTATTAACGGAACACTGTCGTGTGCTGTGCAGTTGGAAAGTATGTGGAGGGAGGTTTCTTCTTCCATTCCACAAAAAAAAACTGCATTCTTCTTCCTCCACCATTTTGAGCTTTTTCAGGTGCCCATTCAGACGATAATGTCCCGTTAGGATCCCTGCTAAAACTCTTTGCGCAATTTTACTTTGACTTATGCATTCGTTTGATCTCAACAGATTGTAGTCTTTGATTGTATAAGCCCTACTAGATCTTTCCAATGGTCAGATCTTCACTTTTTCTTGGTTTTCCTTATTTTTTCCAATATTACATTGGGACTGATTCCGCAAAAGGGTTCAGACCCCCAGAAAGGTATTTCAGTCCCCCTCTTTGCTAGTTCATCTGCTATTCCATTCCTTTATATTCCAGTGTGTCCTGGAATCCATAGTAAGGTGACTATATTGTTTTCGCCTAGTTCATTGAGTTTGTCTAGGCATTCCCACACCATTTTGGAACTGATTACACAAGAGCTCAGTGCTTTAAAGACTGCTTGACTATCCGACATTATGATACTCCTTGGAATGGAAAAAAGAAGTCTCCATTCGTATACTAGCGTATTGCTTCGAAATCCTAAGGACGAGGAGACTACTGGATAGAAGGGAGATCTGGGAAAAAGGTCTAAAGGAGCTGATAATCTCTAGGACTTTCCACCGAAACTAATAGGGTACTTTGCTAGCTCCAATGCTCATAAAGTTTACCAGTGTGATCCCTAGTAGAAGCAGGATTTGGGTGGGACTCAACAGCTGCGTGCGTGATGTTAACAGCAATTTTGGAACTAAGTCGCACAGTAATAATAGATGGTATTAATAATTGGAAAAGGAGGGAAATAGTGTTGTAGCATATTTAAATTGCGTGTTGTGTAGGCAGTTGGGTTCAATGGGTTGGATAAGATCGAGAATGGATAAGGTATAAGAGTGAAGAGCGAACAAAGAAATCCGAGACATGCATTACAAGTAAAATTCAGGCAAACCTGCTTCGATGGTTGGGCTATGTGAGTAGGATGGATGGCGAAAGGTTTGTGAAGAAAATTGCTCTTGGACGTGAAGGAGGTATTAAAGAAGAAGACGATCTGAGGGGGGAAGGGTAGATGATACAATGGGATTGCAAAGTATCGAGTGAAATTGAGAAATATAACAAAAAAGTAGAAACTATGAACGTGTGATGCCCAGCACGCTGTTTTATATACGAGTAAAGTAGAAGTTTCGGGGAATGATTAAGTTTGGATCGAATAAGATCAAAAGGCAGTCTCACCAGCACCTGATTGATAGTTTTCAAGTATCTTTCATTGACATTCAGTTCATTGAAAAAGTTTTCAAGTATATTTGAATGCTCTGGTTGTATTAAACTGAATTTTAATTATTGATTACATCGCATTGTAAATCTTGTGTTGCGTAGCAATTAAATTTACCAAACTGACCACACCAGAGCAATTTTGAATCAATACTCAAACCCTTCGACGTGATTTAAATCGAGTTACAATTATTATTAGTCTGCAGTTAAGCATTTGGAACGTTTCAACATCATGAATGAAGTGGAAGGCAATTAAAAAAAATAATAGAAGGTGATGACGTTTATTCTATTCAATAAAGGGTGGATAAGAAGGCAAAGTTAACTGTATTTAATATACTTCCATAAATAACTCTTTCTCTATTTTAATATGGAGCCAAATACAATACGGTGGAAGCTTTTTAAACTTTTTCATTAAGTAAAAAGCAGAGCGAAAATATCTCACTTTTATAGCGGATTTTTTAGGTACGTTCCACTGGTAACTATAGTAACAATGAACAATGGAGCTTCAAAAAAATAAAGGATCTATATATAACATCATAAAAGCAGATGAGTAGCAGCAATTTGCTGTAAAGTGCAATTGCAAGCAAAATCCCTTGCATAGTCTTAATAACGATGACTGGAAGTGTTCGTTGCTTTAACAGTTGTTTTTACGAGTCTGGTTTTCACTTTGAACGAGCGTACTAAGAATATGATGCCGATGTTTTTGAGAAATGACCTTTTTTAACACTGGGACATCATTTGCTTGGATTTTTTGTCCAAATTTTTGATCTCTAAAAAATAAATTCAGTAATCTATGAATATATTCGTATTTACCAGCATTCAGTTGAAAATAGAATTCAGCATGAATACCGATCTGCGAAGGAGACTCGAGATTTAAGAACAAAAAATGATCAGCTTAAAATATTCGTCCTTTGTTGGGTTTGTTTCCAAATGCGATCCGTAAATAACGTCGACCCTGAGCAAGTGGCGAAGGAAACAAGACAGGGGCGCTTATACAGTTTGTTTTGTTGATATTATCCTTCTTAATGGTTCGCATCGCTTGGCGCGTTTTTATTTTCAAAAGCAGAGGACAATGTTTGCTTTTAGTTAAGATATATGATATTTGTGAACGGCTTTTCATAAGAGTAGACTTGCATTGTGCGTTGCTATGATATGAAAATCCGTTTTTTTTTTCATCACATCCGCATTACGTTGGCGACACTGAGAAATTGTGATGGTGGAATCACTTCTTTGGGACGTATGAAAGCAAATAATAAAAGATTTTCAGAATAATTCAAAGGTACAAATATGCTGCGAAGAAATACATATATAATTCTATATTCTTATACCCTGAGGTGTTGGATTTTACATTTATTTTACATATATGAATTTTTCTATTCTTTCCTCTTTTTTGTTAACGTTTTCTTCCCATCTTTTGTCTCTGCCTCGTAGAATTTTTTTTTTATTTGCATCATATGTTCTTCTAACTCGTCTTTTATTGCCCATTATTTTAATTTGTCTATAGTAGCTTAGTTGTCATTGTTCTATGAAGTTCAATACTCCCAAGTCTTCCCGTATTATTGTATTCCTAATTTGGACCTTTCTATTCACTCCCAAGTATTTCATTTCAGCTTGTATCTTGCTCTTCTGCTTTTTTGTAAGCGTCCAAGATTTGCATCCATATGTTAAGATGAATGGTGTTATATACCTTAATCTTTATTTTGAGATTTCTTTTTCATCTATAAATGTTTCATTCATAGTATTGTGTTGTATGGCAGGATCGCCATGTGCTGTATGCTAGGATCACCATGGGTCCTTTGGGAGCTGCTCAGATAATCGTATGAAAACTACATGATTCACTGGAATGATGTTTATTATATAACTCAACCAATCACACTATTTCTGACAAGAGCTGTACTTAAGCCTGTCTTATAATATAACTGAAATAAAATATAGATGATTGACAATAAACTACATGCTTGTGAATGTATTAACGTGAAACTTTTGATGTGAATGCCCACTTGTATACTCCATCAGCATATATACATCTCCCCTAGGTCAGCTATCCTTTTACGTGACCTTTTACTATCACGTTCATGATATTACGTGTCTATTTACTATTCGACAACTATAAAACAATAAATAACTGCATGTTCTTGGAATAAAAATAGTTACAATGAATTATTTAATAATAAACAATTTCAATGAATTCAATTTTTGGTTTTCTTTCTCTGTAATGCCAAAAGATATCACTCCATAATATAGTTTACATTTTTTATCGGCCCTATCATTTGTTTCTGCTTCTTATTTTCCAGATTCTTCGACCATTTACTCCAAAATATTTCTATTCTTCCACTTATTCTGACTTATTCTATTTGTGTGTTGTCTATCCCGACTTTTGTACTGATATTTAGGTTTCCTATCACCAGTATTTTGGTTTTATTTGTGATTTTTTTCACTTGTCAAAATCTGACATTTTGGTAGTTTTAACCAATAGCAATACATTCTAGCCAATCATTCGGTATTATACTGATAATTATACTTCCTCATCGATAAAACCTTGTTTACTTGGAAACGTCAAAATTTAACTTTACATTTGTCATTATTGACAACTAAAAGTGCTTCAAAGTTTATTGAAAAATGAACTCAAACCGATTCAGTGGCATCACCCAAGAAAATGTTGGAAATTTAATACATTTAAATACATTTTAAATTATTGAAAAAAATAATCTTCCCAAATGCAACTCGCTTTTCAAATTTTATCACATAATTTTTTATTTTCATCACTTAAACTTGTCTATTTTGAGGCAAAAACATTCAAACAAACCGAATTTAGATAAAATCCCTCGTACTAACGGACTCCTGATTTTATCAATCGGTTTGTTTTTATATTTTTGCCAAATAAACAAGTTTTCGTGGAAAAGAAAAAATTATCGATAAAATTTGAAGCACTCGTGGTATTACCTTTGATAATTCTCATGCCCTCTTCTCCCATTACATTTTTCCATGTGTTGATATTTTCTAGTAATCTCTTTTCAGTCCCTGCAATCAGTACTACATCATCTGTAAAGACCTCTACAGCTATTTCTAGATTTCTATAGCCTACAAACAATTTTAAAGAAAATAGATTTACCGCCTTTCTGCAGTTCTTTAAGCTTGCACCTGTTTGGGAATTATGGTCTGAGATTTAAAGACTAGGTTGTCTGATTTTTAAGAAGTGGGTCGACAATAATAAAAGCCTCATTTCCCACACAGTTGCCTTAATGAAAAATGATCAATTTATACAGTACATTAATAAGAAAATTTGTGGATATCGACAAAAAAAATTAGAACATGTTTGACTGGAAATGAAGTTCAAAAAAAAGTGAACATCATGTTATTATTATTTTCATATCCCTATAAAAAAATTCCACCGATTCGCCTATGATGTTCCATCAACTGCATCTCAGCCTCCAACTAAAACATATGATGTTTTGTGTTACCCATTCCAGAACGCTTTTAGTCATTATTAAAAAGTTGGCATGCATTCTCCTATTATCACGGTTTTCTATTCATCGTATACCCCAGAAATTGTGGTGCACACATGGGTATGCGAGTGCTTTACAAAAGTGCTTCAAGCTATCTCGATTCAGTGCTAGGTTATGTGATTACCACACAAAACTCCACACGTTGAACACAACTTCTCCTTTGTCAATAAACGGAGACGATTCAGAATTTCTATTCTATATTAATTCTAAATAAATATGGAAATTTGAATCACATTCTGCATCGACGATTAGATTCGGGAATATTGGAATTTAATATGGGAAAAGCGAGGAGGTCTGTCAAATGGTTGGGTTGCGAACAATTCTATAATTCTTAGGGGGTTGGTATTTTGGTTTCTGACAGGTTAGATATCAATTCAAGTATAAAATAGTGTAATTTAATAGTATATTTACACCAAGGTAGTGGAGACTATTATTATTATTGCGAGGCTTATAAATGTCTCCACCACCATGTGTTACCACCTAGTGCTATTTTACAATTCATTTTCTGAGTGCGCATGTCTGACAGTCGCCAGCCAGCCAGCCCGTTATCTAAAGGTGCGACTTCTTGCCTTGTTGCTCATAGAAGAGAACATATACTTCCCAACTAACTAAAGATTTTAACGATATTGATGACACCCTTGAATCATTATATTCGTGCCACTGTCCCGTGTAGGGATGTCGGCAATATGCCGAGTAGTGACCTCTGTAAGTGGTTCCACTGAGATTTGATATAGAGTAGAGGTTGTACCTACAAGGTGCCACATTATCAGCCGCGTAATGGCTCATATCAAGCCCTTCTATTGGAAAATCTATTGCAACATTAAGTTTTCTCCTCAATCTTTTTGTTGGCGAAAAGCGCTTCAGGTGGGTAACATATTTTCGGAAATTTATGAATTGAGAATTATTTAGTGCATCGTCTTCGTTCCCTACATTTCGAACATGTTGGTTTCTCATCACCGTCAAGTGTTTCCTCTCTTGTAAACGAATCCAAACATTCATCCAAATATTCATTATTATAGATAATGGTACGGTACCCTCCATGAGGGAGTCCGACTGGCAACATCTACTTAGGTATAACAGCATCGTATATTTAAAAAAGGAAACTGTAGCATTATACAAACTGAACATTCAAGAACTGTACGTTTAACACACAAAAATTAGTGGGAACAAAATTGAATTGTTAAATTTTCAGTTTGAAGTTATATTACAGTTTATAGAAATTTTTATTTTCTAGATTTTTTTTAAGCGGGTCGTAGAAAAAAACGCTGTTCGACTCGTGTGGATTGTCCATATCGCACTTGAACGATTGAGCACTCCGCCTACAGCGTCGTGCTCAAACTTCTTCCTCGTGCGATATGGCCATCATATCCACACTAGTTGCACAAACTACTATTTCTATCAAAATATGCCCTTTCACATTTAAAAACAACCTGCCAAATGTCAAATCAATTTATCCATCCATTTTAAAGTTATCGAATTAAAACATTCAAGTTTTAAAAATTTCAACATCCTGTATTTCGAAAAGTAAATGTGCTAGACTCCTTAATCCTCATATCATTTTGTCCAATTTCACGAGAGGAATCTACATGCAAACGTTGTAATTACCCTTAACTTTCGAGATGCTTATACCATTTTTTGCGCGATCGTATTGAAATAAATTCCGAATGAAATAATTTAAATTTCTTCGAAATGAACGAAATGTCAAAAGTGACATTTATACTTCTCGATCAGTTTAAAATATATTTTGCATTTCGATGAAATTGTTTTTATGCTATTTATTACTTCTCGACGTCTGAATGGTAAGTAAATCACTCACCGACATGTTAAACTTAGAAACCAGTAAACACAACCTACCGTCCTGACAACCGATGGTGTAAATAAACAAAAATTATTATATTTATTATATTATTTATCCGAACAAATTAAAGTAGATCGCCAGCACTGCGAATACCAGCTTTGCATAGAATTCTAATATAGCATCGGTGGTTCAGTGGTAGAATGCTCGCCTTCCACACGGGCGGCCTGGGTTCGATTCCCGGCCGAAGTATATGAATCGCTGCTTCGTAAACGAGAGAGAGAGAGACTCAGGAGAGAGCACACGCAGGCAAGCAAGGCACATAACGAAGCAACGTAACATAACGTAACGTAACGGTCAGATCTTTTGCGTCGCGACCCCCAGTCGCTCAAACATAACCTGACGTAAAGAACTAAAGTTCCAAAAAATGAGCTAGAAAAGGTACCCATTCTAGTCTTACTATTGCAGTGTTTTTTATTGTCAATTTTGAAAAATTTGCTCCTCTATTTGGAAAAATGAGCTCCTGGTAATAGCTGCACCCTCCCTATTTTTGGTTTATCAAAAGGTTGGTTTTCCCAAGTCCACGTCTGTCTTCTGTTTACACGAATATCCTTGAAGTGCATCTTTCAGCTTTCCTAATTACCTTTTAGCAGATATTGCACACCTTAGTGTATCTCTGCCAGTTTAGGTTCTAAGTTTGAAATCTCATTTTTGACTGATGTTTGTTCAACCAGGGTGCATCTCAAATGCCTGCTGTGAAAAAAATTATTTTCTAATAGTCAGGAAAATTCTGAATGTTCAACCCTCGATTCCGGTTTCGAATATATTTCCTTTGTGTCGATAGTCCCGCTTTTCTTTCTGAATCTTCCTCTACAAATAAACCAGATGCCACAATATATCAAATATTGTAAGTGAAATGCAACATACCGCTATTCTTTGAAGAATTTTAGATAAGCAAACGTCGAAAAGATCAATGTTATTTTATTGAAAGTCTAGTCACATTTCTCTATACCTCGTTCTTAAATCGAATTTAAATTTTCTGGATAAGTCTGAGTCTTCCTACGAACGTAGAGACGAATCAATGTTTCAGCGCGGTTTTATGATGATTATGGAAAGAGGCCGAATTAAATAATGGTATGCTTGGAATTTTTGTTTTGTATTTTTCCATAGACTGTTATTTTGAAATTAATCATTCGGTATAACTATCATTAAGTATATAACAATGCTAATTGACGTTTTTAATTTTATGTCTATACATTTTGTGAATTGATTGTATTTTAAAAGATTTAATATGTTTAATTCCACTATAAATTTTTCCATAATGTACTGATCCAGTGAAAAACAGCAATATGAGCCATTTAATAGAAAAGTTATTGTTATTTTCATCAAAATAGTGGAATTTATTGTTGAGCAATTTTACATTTGCAGCTTGTCGTTAATTCCGATGCCGCACACGGATTTTAGATTTAAATTTTAGTTCATGTAATAAATGCATTGAATATAATATTTTTCTACAATCACATTGGAAAGTAGGCTTTTTCGCTTTTTCGAAAAGTTGACGTTTCTTGAGAAGAGCTACTTTACGCTGGACGAGCGTAAAAAATTGCAAAACGTTCGTTGCCCATAACTAAACACAATAGTGACAGATAAAAGTTTGGAACATATTTGAGTTGACATATTTAAACTGACAGATTTTGAAAGTTTTTATGAATTCTACTTTATATTTGTTTTGATTTTTCCTAATTTTGAAGGGAGTAATAAAAAAATAGAATTTAATATAATTGATAAACATTTGGAAAACATAAATTTAGTTTGTTACTGTTACTTCATGCTAGTTGTCAGTTTGACATTTTGTGAAAAAGTCTAGACGGAAGGTTTTTAGCGAGATTGATATATTTTTAGTTTTATTTTTTTTAAATGAGTGATTCAAATTCTGAAGAGCTACCAAACGATATTGAAGAGGCAGCAAGTAATGCTCTATTATCAGTAATTCCCAAAAAGTCAAAGGCAGTTTATGATTTGGCAT
Source organism: Galerucella pusilla (assembly GCA_910591695.1). Classification (NCBI taxonomy): domain Eukaryota; kingdom Metazoa; phylum Arthropoda; class Insecta; order Coleoptera; family Chrysomelidae; genus Galerucella; species Galerucella pusilla. Next base: position 15,922 of record CAJUYI010004207.1, read on the forward strand.
ACGAAAAATTTGTTACGTGGTGTGATGAGAAGGAAATTGAACATGTCAATGAGGAAGTTTTACTTGCATATTTTGAGGGTAAGGAAGATCTAAAAATTTCCACATTATGGACACTTTACTCAATGTTAAGGTCTGAACTAAATCTGAAAAGGAATATTGATATTAAAAAGTATGCAAATTTGGTAGCATATATTAAAAGGCAAGCGGACGGGTACAGTGCTAAAAAGTCAAAAGTTTTTATTAAAGAAGATTTTGCCAAATTTTTAGTGGAAGCTGATGGCAAAGAATACTCGATGGCTAAGGTTGCAATGATAATTGGAGTGACAGGAGCATGCAGAAAAGCAGAATTAACATTTCTTCCAGTTGAAAATGTTATAGACGAAGGAAGCCATTTTCGTGTTGATATCCCACCTTCAAAAACAAAAGTTATACGGCAGTTTGCAATTACCACTGGAGACATTGAAAATACGAATCTTGTTGGAATATTAAGAAAATATATTAAGTTGCGTCCCCAGGTTCTTAAACACAACAGATTTTTTGTAAAATATGCGAATGTAAAATGTACCAGAAATCCTGTGGGAATTAACACATTTAGCAGTCTGCCAAAAGTTATTGCACAATTTCTTGGTCTTTCAAATCCTGTTCTATATACTGGCCACTGCTTCAGAAGAAGCTCTGCCACTTTCCTAGCAGACAGTGGCGCTGATATTTTAAAATTAAAGAGGCATGGAGGTTGGAAATCTACCTCTGTTCCGGAGGGATATGTTGAAAATTCCATGAATAATAAAAAACTTATAGCGCAAGAAATATTTGGTGAAACATCTAATGCAATGTGCGACGCTTCCCAAATAACAGCAAGTTCGAGCAATGAAAAAAATATGACGTCGGGAATTAATTTGACTATTTGCATTAATTGTGTTATCAATATTTATTATAAATAATCAATTTATAATTTATGTTTTCAACTTGTATTATAACAGTTCAATAAATAGAATAATTCTTTTAGTCACTAATTTTGAAATACATTTTCCGTCACCAATTGCATAAAATTTTACTTTATGCAACTAGTTACAAAAAGTAAGACGTTTCATAATGTCGATCAGTTTTAAAAAGTGTCACTTCACATGTCAAAATTAGAAAAATAACTAATTTTCCACCAATAGCTGTGAAGTTGGCAATTATCATACTATTCAGAGGACATTGAATTTTCATAATAACACATTCGGTTTTATCAACAAAACCGTATTTTTAAAGGTAGTAATTAAATATATCGACCAAAGAAAATATTCAGTCCACAGATGGTCTTTGTTAAAATTTATTACAATCCGAATGAGCGAGAATATGTTGGATGTTATCAAACAAACTATAATAGGAACTTCTGGTCGTAGACGAAACGATGCATTGTTACCTCATCTAAATTGCTAATGCTAACTGCTCTATAAATTGAAGTGAAATGTCCTGTAGTTAACAGACGCAGGCAGCATGGTCCTGGTAAATTTATCAAAATGACCATCCTAGATAAATCACGCAAATTTTAAACACCATTGCGTTAGATACTTAAATTAATGTTTCATATGCTTCGAGTTTTTGGAGAAACTCCGTTTGTGAGGAATTAATTTGGAAATGTTCTTGTCTTGAAAATGCCTCCTTAAAAAGAAACAGGACTGAATCAGTGGAGTGTGAAATCCCTCACAACCTACCTTCTCTTGTCTACTAAATTGGATTTAACCTAAACACAAGCGTTTTCAAAGAAAGAAAATAGGGTAATTTCCCAAATTACAGGAATAAGTAATGTTGCGTATTTTCCAGGTAATTTTATCTTTTGTATAATCAAAAGCAAAAGTTTTTCTTTCCATTTTCGACGTAACTTTAAGATGAAAATCTTAAAACTGAAATAGTCATTAGTGTATAATATTGCTTGGGTTTTCCGGAAAATAAAATCCTTCACACAAAAATATTTTATATTGATTTAAGTTCCATATTTGACGTACGTGTATGAAACTGGATCACGTTGTACTCAAAAATGCAAAGTTCACTGAGAAGAACTACCGCTGCGCATTTACATCGACTCCATTTACATAATGCGACTATTCTTCCTAAAATGAGTGGAGAAAAAACAAGGAAATATCTCTCTTCTTTCCTACTTTTCGTGTATTTAACTCGGAAATATACGGCTTGATAAGTAAATTACCCCGGATTGTTTTTGTGCGGTTTTTTTAATTATTTTTAGCTCGTAAGAATGTTGACTACGAGAAGCTGAGTTATTTAAAAAGAAAAATTGAGAGAAGGGGTGTTTCATTCATTCATTTATATGTTGGGTTTGAGGACGAGTGTTTAAAAGTGTCGACTGAATTGGACTTATATACTCAGTTTTTCTTTGAAGGATAAAAGTATTGCACTATCCCTGACATTTTGATTACACCCTGTATATCAAACCAGCACCACAATAAAATTAAGTGGACCAGTTGATTTTTCTTTCATTCGTGAGTAAAAGAAAGAACCTTTTTCATAAAAATGTTTCTATATTGCAGGTTAAGTATTTTGTATCCTTTAATAAATGTAAACTCATGTATATATTTCAGTCATTGTATTTATACAGAAAAAAAAGACTCTTTATAAAACCCTGTACAAATGCATCTTTTGAGCGGTATGAACTGTCCAAGCTGTAACATATATTCTGCTTGATAAGATTGTGAGCTCGACTGAAAAGGTGAGCCTTCCACGGACTTACCCTCAATCCCAGAGATTTAAATGTCGTCTTGTATCACTAGAATCCTTATGAAAACCCGAGAACACACAAGCCGGAATAAATCGGATGCAGTTGTGTTTTCAATAAACTTTCGAATTATTATTTGGATTTATATTTTCATTTCTTTTTTATGTATAAAGATATTTTAACTTAGATATTTCATACCAGTAATCTTTACATTTTGCAGCCACACAAAAATTTTAAAAAAATTTTTCATTGGTGAACCATTTTACCTATCTAAAGCACGCCTCAGCGTGTTTAAATCGAACTTTCAAACAGGCAAGTTTTTTAAAGTTACCATGGCAACATCAATAACTCCAGGAACGAAGTCTACGTGAAAATTTTTTTATTATTGATCGGACAGAAGTACTTTGTAACGTCAAAACCTTCATTCGAACTATATTCAACAATTTCAATATTATAAATGAAAATGGAAAGTAGAGGAAAGTCACCAAATATGGAATAGTATCCTAATATAGAATGCCTTCATTTCTCTAAGACTATATAAGTATGAAACGCAACACCGACCATCTTTTGTTTCATTCGGTCTACTAACTATCGCACCCACACCATCGAGTCAGTTGCGCGAATGCTTCACGTGTGGCAGGCGTGTTTTGTTTTGTTGTCGTGCATAAAATTTAAAGGTAAGTAATAAACGAGTATTACCAGCTGTTATGTTTGTTTACGTAAGTGTTATACTATTTAGTATATCGGTATTATGTTTATTTCACCATTTTGTGATGGATACCTATTCCATATTTGGTTACTCATTTGTGATTTTGTTTTTTTT
>CAJUYI010004208.1:0-19458 GCA_910591695.1 Galerucella pusilla
GAAAAGCGTGTTTTGCCTAGTGGTTGTAGGAAAAATAGTTTACAAAATTCTAATAAAGCCTCTTAGCGAGAGCAGCTTAGTTATTTTATCAAACAAAACAATAACACTTCATATTTTCGTAACTTCCTGTTGGTTCCTCCTAGATGTATGCTCCTTACAAAACGGTAGTCCTCCGGGAAATATGACTAAAGGAGCTTCCTCCTCATAGCCCAGTTGGTGGAGTGAATTTTACACTGAAAGCACAAGTGTAATATAAGGTGGAGGTGGCGAATTTCCGGTCGGAAACCCACTCTACACGACTGTGTCAAGATCTACATTTTTTAAATGTCGTTGAAAAAGTTGAATTTCTTTTATAACTTTCCATATTATTCATGACATAATCCGAAATAATGTTTAATCATGAAAATATATTTCGAAAGAGAATATTCGGTTCGGATTAAACGACTTACGAACTCAAACTCTTGTAACTCTAGAATTAAGTTACATCAGAGTTTAATGTTCACAGAACAATATCGCTTTTAAATGACCTACATCTTAACTTTAGAGTTTGACGCTCTCAGTTGATGTATATAAAATGGTACGTTTAACGAAAAATTATGTATACGTTTCACTCGATCTGATTATCTTGAAAGTGTACCTACACAAACTGTTTATAAGTTATTTGCATCTAAAGTGAAGTAAACGTATATCAAACTTCATGTACAATACCAACAACTTCATGTTTTCTGAGGTATTAAATTATTATTACACCACTACAACACCAGCGAACATTATAGTTAGATAATGTACAATAATTAATTTTTCCACTACTAGCTGTGAAGTTGACAATTATTGCTTCTTCTAGCCAACTGAGGCCAGGTTTATCAATAGCAATTTATCCGTCAGTTAATGCTTAACTACCGGTTATTTTGGAAAGGTCGGTTTATCAACAACAGGATAACTTTATCCAGCAGACAAAATGTCAAATATTTATCTGTCAGTTTCAACTGGCGGATAGGTCGATATCTCGAGGTTGAGATCTATTACATAACCTCACATTTGTTTTGATTTCGTTGTGGTGTTGTGTCAAATTCACTTGGGCTTTGAGCAAAGAAAAAAATGGAAAGTTCTAGTACTACTTAAAAGAGATGATGCAAGCAGCCTGTAAGTAGTCCACTCTTTCCCTAACTCTATCAGGCCTTCTTTCGTACTCAAGAACTTGCACAATATCCTCGTCCTCGTCGCTATCCAGAATATAATCATTCAGAAAATTCATATTTATCAACAACCAAAAACTCTTTAAGAAAGAAAAATGAAAACACATAAACCTTTGGATAAACATTCACCAATAACCTCACAAAAATATCAATTGATGTGACATGACCTTGCTCTTGTAACAACCAATGAGATTGCTTACATTCATTCGCCAGCATTGAAAACTCTCAATATCTGTCAGTTAACAAACTAGAGAATAAAAACGAGTTGATAAACCGCTTCCACACAAACTGGAACTTTATCTGCTAGTTACTTTTATCCTACGGATACTTAACTGACGGATAATATTGGCAATTGATAAACCGAGCCTCAAGTTTAATTTCTCCATTTCAATTATTAACCTAGGCCAATAATGGTCAAATTTAAATATTTTGAGAATCCAGGGATAGTAGTTGAACAAAAACATGTGTAAGATAATTTTGTATACCCAGAAAATTGTCTTTAACATATTTGCTGCTTGAAATTACCTATAAAGATAAAATTATTTAAATAAAATTGCCATTAACCAAAAATGACCGATGACATAACGAGTACGTTCAGAATATATCGAAAACTGACAGTGTACTTGTCAGTCAGACGAAGGGGTAAACGCTTCTCGTGATGCATTTGTGAATTATTTTCAATTTTTGTCTTAAATTTGACTAGTACTGGAAAAAATTGTACAGTACAGTACAGTACATTTGAAAGCTTGAAATATGCTTTGAAGCTGCCTGTGTGGACGCTACACACTGAAGGTAGAGTCACCGTCCATAAATTTCAATAAGTCTGGTAACTCCTTTGAAGTTGTTGAAATGTACCGCGTTTTTTGTCATCGGTCATAAATCATGCAGATAACAGCAAAAATGTGTTATACGGGGGTCAATCGGCACCGTGATCAATATGTTTACTCGGAAGTATGTCTACGAGGGACAGGCGTTAAATATTGATCATATTTAATATTTATTTCCTTGTAAATGAAACCAACTTTTTTCAGATAACTTCACAATATATTAAAAAAATGGTAATTCTAATATATTATGGAATTATTTGGGAACAGTTGGTTTAATTTACAAAGAAATTGGTAGATTCCACAGAGTAAGAGTTGAAACAGTAAATTTCACGAATATTTATTTATGAATACATACATACATGTTTGCATGAAAATACATATCTTCGTATCATAATTTAACATAACGTAACACAATAAGTATAAAAGAATTTGAATAATGAATTACATAAATACATAGATAATAACCTAAATATGTTTATATATGTATATATACATCTCATCTCATAGATCCACAAATTTTCATTCAAATGCGCCACTATGTCACAAAAAGAGCGTAATAAATAATCTAACTGATAGAGCCATTGAACTATCCCAAATTTAGGGAAGCTAACGAAAATTAAAACCATTCTAGCAGAAAACAACTACCCACAACAATTTACTAACAAAATTATCAATAAACGAATTCATTCCATATATAACAACTCCCAAACTAATAAAAAAATCCAATACTTATATTTCGCTTCCCTACGTGAATGGTCTCTCAGAAAAAATAAACAACTTAACACAAAAGGAAAAAAGATCAATTTCCCACAAACTGATTGACACCAACAAGATATTTTTCTCAAAAATTAAACCAAAAATAAATGAACACAAGCAAACACATACAGTGTATCAAATTCCTTGCCAAGATTGCTCCAGTACATTCATTGGCCAGAGTAAACAATATCTGCAAAAGATTACAGGTTCACAAATACTCCAAAGCAGATGTAACAGCACTCTCACATCATAGACAACAAACAGGACATGCATTTAACTATGACCAAACTAAAATTCTCGCAAAGGAAAAAAACGATAAGGTGAGAAATGTTTTGGAAATAATCCATATTAAACAAAATTCCAACAGCATTAATTCTATGAATGACATAAAAATCTCAAGCATTATTTATGACGGAATTTTATAAAAATAATAACAGATAATTATTTCAGTACCACCTCTGCAACTTTTTGTGCCTTACTATTGAATATATACTAAAATTTCACCTGTACTATCAAATAAAAATTTCAAAATGCAGTTGTTACTAGGAAAAAACCAATAATGTATTTTTTTGTAAGTAATATATTAAAACTTGGAAGGCAAATACTGGAACCCTACCTGATATAATTATTATACGACAGTCTAATCCAAATTCGAATAAACTTGGACAGAAACAGAGCAATAAGATCGGTGAGAAGCCATTATTACAGTACTTAATGCTCAAAAAACTAGGTTCAAATAAAACGTTTATTTCGCGCACTCAGTAGAACTCGTATCGACACTGCGAACTATTCAATTGAAGACACTCAGTTAAACTAGCTAGCCCACCCGGTGGGCACTCGAGGCAAACCGGCAGGGCAAGGGATGCGCGAGGACAGGAGGGGACGATTTTAGGTTTCGGCGAGAGTAAGCAGACTTATTGAAATTTATGGACGGTGGTAGAGTGAAGGAGCTTATGAGTTCATGCCATTCATGCTTCGTGGTAACAATAGAAATTTAATAACATGCATTATTAATTTTTGTCAAAATGATAATTATAATGAATAGTAATATTACTACAGTTATTAAAAAGAACAGGTGGATTTTCTTATCCGTCATATTATAAGTAGTAGGTAGGGTAGTGATTCCAAGACGGGAGTAACGGCGAGATTGAGGTGGGTTTGGTTAGTATGCATTCCCGTGAGGATGAGTCCAACACTGTCTGGGTACTGGTTAATGAGCCATTCAAATATGAGTTTCCCATCTCGGCCCGAAAAAAAAGGTACTTATGTGGTAGTTGTACTTGTAATATTTCCATTCTTGATAATTGCTTCCACAATTCTTCTTCCTAGTTCTAATTTGTTATTTATGTTGTCGATGGCAACTCCGGTTGATTTCCACCTTCCAAGTCATTAACCCCGCTCACACAAACTGTTGCCGATGATCGACGTGTAAAGTTCAGGATCTTATTGTATGGTGCATTTAACATTTTAGTAATTTTAAAATAAGTTTAATGTGGCATGAGTTTGTCGCAGTGAAATAATTGAAAAATTACTACAATACGTTATTAGAGACAGTGATAGAGCAGTGTAAGATTTTGGAAATATCAGAAGATCAAGGCAGAGGGATACATACAGATAATGAAGATTTAGAACATGAATGGAATAAGGTTCAAGAACCACAAAACACAGATCAGCAGAAGAAGCTTGGCACTTTTAGAAGTGAAATTGGAAATCCAATCATTGATGAAAATTTTGATTCTTAAGAATAAAACCGTTTTGAAAATGAACAATATGCACTTGCATAGTTTCATATTTAATTAATCACAAACACAAAAATAAAAATTTTCATGGAGCAATGAGCTGCACAATTATTTCGTGATTGGAGGGAAGCTAGGAATACGATACTTCGGGATGAGATACAACTCCCAGTTTGTGAAACGGAGGAGTTAACAAGAAATTACAAGATTGGCCCTGAAATTTTAACGGAGACCTTTAATGCAAATTATGCGGTAGGGAAACGAAGACTGTGGAACATTTACAACTTCTACAACTAGTGTAAGGGGCACCAACGAATTCGTAGGATTAACTAATAAGTACTCTAGTTTTCTCATAGAGGAAAACCTACTTTTAAGTACATACACCCAATTAACTTTTTTGCAAACTAATTTCTTCTTTTAAAAAGACAATTTTCAGTACCAGCGTCTGGTTTAAGAATATAGAACAAACTTGCTGTTTTTTGCAAACTAATATCGATTTGCATAACAAATTTGATTGAGTAAATCAAAAATTGTAATATAGTCCGTGAAGTCGTTAAACCTTGGGGTCTAATATAAATACTGATTTCCATAATGCAAATATAGGATGTGTATATAAACACTTCAGATGAAGCCAGAATGAAAATGAAGCTGTATATTAAACTGAAATAATACTCAAAAATTCTTTTTTCTCTTATTTTTTGGGAATCAAACCACAATAATGTTTTTCATTAAGTTATTAAAAATAAAATTCGTGCGATACAATCATAAACTCTCCACGTTTTGGGCTATAAATTTCTATGCAATAAAGAAATGATATACTTAACGACTTCAATGTAGGTAATAAGTTTTAAATATGATTCTTATATTTCGGAAGTTGGTGAAAATAATGTTGTCACGTACAACTGACGTTTTGGAATACGGGGTTTGATATTTTTAACGTAAATATAATGGAGATTCTATAAGGATATCGAACTCCATGTATTCCAATTTTTGTCGCCAATTAAATCCAATACCAAAAACATCCGACTGCAAAGCAATAGCTGACAATCATAAGCCTTGCATAAGCGTCGCCAGCTTATGACTAAGGGGGAGGGGCATGGGGCAATATTATGGAGGATAAAAAATATGAGCGCCGAGAGCATGAAACGCTACACTTTGGGAGTCTTTGCCTCGATGACGATTGTCATAAGAACGGTTCTAATATCAATGTATAAAACTTCAAAAGCCCTCGACAGCCCAATAACTAAATCAAACTTTTAAACACAGTAATAATTATTAATTTCAACAAAAATAATATTACGGGGATTTTTTGCAAAACTTTCAACAGCTTTAACATTAAAATTATTCGGGTTTTTATTTATTATAGCTCTGTGTACACTCATCATAGGCAGGCCATTGAGGCGATCTTCTGCCATGGTGCTTCTTAGCCATGTTTTTAGTCTTCTGAGGCTGCTAAAGGATCGCTCCACTTTACAGGTCATGCGTGGTGAAGCGATCAAAACTTTCAATGCCTTTTCCGTTTCGGGAAAGAAGGAATTCATTAATAGGTGAGGATATCAATTGCTCGCACTTTTGTCGCTTTGCGGCTAGCCACTTTTGATCTCTAGGGGGGGAAATTGCCCCCTCCTGTCCCACCCCTTGGCGATGCCCTTGCTTGCGTATACTTTTAGATCATTGAGTTTTATTGGCTGCTAGCTCATTTGACGGCAAGTGAGGTTATGAGTTACGTATGAACGTGTACAGTCTTAAGAAAAACCACGTGTGATCTATTCTAAGTCGGCGTTGAAATGTGAGCAGTGGGGAAGCAGAAGTTTTTACAGGTTCGTACTTGCTGACTGTATTAAAATTAATTATTATGTATAGTGCCTATTCACGACAGTTAATTTAATTGTTTTGTATTATGATTTTTTGGAATTGTGTGATTTCTGTGTTCTTTGTTCTGATAAAAACTATCTATCATAATTTGTTTATTGGTGATTGACTAAAATTGCGTGTATACTACATACATCACATCGTTCTCAATACGCCCCTGTTCAACCTTATCAACTCGCTTAGGTCATTCAATATGCACGTGATTTTATTTACGTCCGGTTTTTCTTGGGAACGAACCGACTTTTAGTTCAAAATTAAAAATTCATCTGCACTACCCTTGTTAACTAAGGTACCTACCGATTAAGTCCAATGGTTGATTATGCACTTGTTTTTTTTATATTTGGTTTGTTACAATCGTCCTTCTGTGACATTTTGACAAAATTAAGCTTAAGAGATATGAACAATTTTATGACATGGTATGACAAACAACAAAACATTTACATGAATTGAAAGTGAGTTCATAGATTTCTACTTGGAACAATCCAGTTTTTTCATTAAAATGGTACAAGGACGCATGATTATGGTATCTGGTATCTTCTGTATGAATGTAGAGTATTAATTATAATTTTTTGAAAATTAAACCGCGTTTTTTTATATTTTCTAATTCAATAAATGATTTGGTCCTAGGCCGAATTTTTAAATTCAAAGACCGTTGTAAAGGGAATTGAAAGGGATTAAAAATGATACCTCACTCGATCTAAATATTTTAAGGCGATACTCACCCCCGGGGGTGAAAGTAGCGAAGTAAAAAATACCCGAAAAAAGTGTCCCTTTTTTAACCGTCTGGCCAGAGCTCCGCGCTGTCGACCCTGTTTACCCTGTATACATTTATATTTTATTTTCAATTTATTCTTCTCAATAATAAGAACGAATATAAAAATATAATATATCAAGTAATATCTTCGAATGCATATTCGTATCCGACAAATTGGAGATAAAATTGTGCAATATTACAATAAACAGCAGTTGCAATATCTTCAACAAGTTTATGGCTTTGTTGAAAACAATAAACTATTCTTTATTGTCACATTCACTACACATGAAAATTTTATGTTTCCATTCCTCCAGTTTTTATTACGGTTATTGTCGGGGAACGTCGTTAATACCAGCAATTTCCCGATAAAAAATACTCTTGGTGTTGATGGGAATTAATTAACTTCCGTAATACAGTTGTTTTTGATAAATAGAATGTTTTATAACTAGTGAACTAATCCAATACTATCTTTGTACAGAGAGCTCGTGGGGGGTCGAGAGAAATGATACTGCATCTCCCCAAGGGAGGGGTCGAAAAATCATCAAAAATGCCTCACATAATTAATGGACGCCCTTTTACTTAAATGGTATAAAGTTTACAACGTAACTCTCGAAAAACACTGTATCAGACACAGCCTGTTGCTAGTAAGTTTGGCTATTGACAAAATAGATAGATACCTAGATAGATAGATTATGTATGGTACCTTGTGGTACACCATACGAAATGGATCTACACAGGGCCGGAATTAAACTTATTGCAGCCCCTGGGCACTGGAGAAAATGCTGCCCCATCTAATAACTGAAATTTTACTGAAATTCATAATTACAAATTTTGCCGCACTGGGAACTAGCCCCGACTGCCCCTAGTGTAAATTATCCACTGGATCTACATGTCCTAGTAGGAGCTCATCGTTCACGCTGTCAAAATCCTTACTTAGATCATATAGGTATAGTTAGAGCAGACACCAGTCCCTTTTTTATAATCTCTACTATTGACTCAACTGTAACCATCACAGCTTGGGTTGTTGATTTGTTAGACCTAATCCCGAATTGATTTTTGTTAAGCACTGTCTGAGCATTTGAAAAAGAAATTAAGCAGTCTTTAATTAGCATGTCAAAAATTTTACCAAAGATAGGAATGATAAATATGGGTCTATAATTATCTGGAATATTTTAAATACGGGAATAACTTTACTTGTTTTAAAGATGTCTGGAAATAGTCCAAAGGCAACGTTTGAAAAGAACAGTCAATGGACCAAGTGAAACTACTGTTAATAATAATTCTCGAGATTACGGAGTTTACAGTTTGACCGTTCATGAAGTACAACAGAATTGGGTTGAAGCACTACGCATTTAGCAGCATTGAGAGGGATCAACCATTGGGAACACCATAGCGAGATAGAGTTTAAATAGTGCTGAAAGGATAACTGGTTCGCTATTGGATTTGAATAAATCTTTGTGTCATCTGCATTGAAATATATTTCGCTTGAAACGTAAAAGGTTATGCTATGAATAACCAAGGTCCCACAACAGTTCCCGGGAGGTACCCCACTTTCCACTAATTGTTCTTCTGAAAATGCTTCTCCTAATTAAACTTTGAATGGCCTATCCGATAAAAAGTTATCAATCCACAGATGCAAGTGCTAGGGTCGTGCAGTAGGTACTATGAAGCAGGGAGGCGTCTGCATCAGGCGGCATTACAAAAGGGCGGCATTTGGAGAGCGAACTAAAAAAATATGTATGCGTCTGTTTTTTATTTAAAACTTTAACTTTAACTTTTTCCGATATGTATAAGCGTAAACAAAGTTATTATATCAGAAAAGAATTCATGTTATTGTAATAGGAAACATAATTTTAAAATATTCAAAATAAGGGGCGGCAGTTAGGAGGCATGTATCACCCTGAAAATATCACTGTACGACCCTAAAAAAAACCAGAAATTAATTTTAAAACTTTTTATTTTCGTATCCTAAAGTCATCAAGCTTATGTAGAACTCTTCGTTTAGAAACCCGACCAAAAGCTTTGAGAAATCTTAGTATACAACATCGACGGGCTGTTATTGATTCAGCGATGATGTCCAGCTGTCCTTAGTATTACATATCCCTCTCCGTCTCGTAAGGCTCAAGGAGGAACATCCACTAGGCTCCCCCATCATCCACCATGTCTCAGTGTTCCTTGTCTTCTCATATTTTCAGTTCGATAAGCTTCCTAGTTTAGTCACCTCTAAATTTCTGCTTTCAATACCTTTTTTAAGTGAAAACTTGCTTAAAAATGGTAAACTGCCAATAATCCAAAATTTTTGGTTTTTGCTTCATAGAATTTTGAGATCCATTTGGCTTATAACTAAAATAAGATGTTGAAAAGAAAACATTTTATTTAACAAATAAAACATGAAGTGATAAATTTTATTATAATTTTTTTATTCAGTTTATTATAAAAAGGAATATAATGGAACTCGTATTATAACTATCCCTAGGGCTTTTCTGTTAGTACACTGGAGAACGCAGCAACGTACAAATCCCCATCTCCTAGTTATAGTCAAAAACCGAGAACAAAATTACACAACTGCTCACAAACAAACATGTGTTTACATCATGGAGGTAACAGAGAGAGGAGAGAACATCGACCAAAGTGGCTTCTCAATATGGCCGACTTCCGTTGAAACGTAAACAAACCAGAGGCGTACATTGAATTATTCAATTAGGGGAAACAAAAAACTCTCATATGCATCTTTTTAAGGTGGTATATATTGAATAAAAGCAGTCTCCAAACACTATTGTACAACTCAATATCAACTTAAATTCATACTAATACTCATAAATAACCTTTCTAAAACTGAAAATCACTATTTTTTCAACGTGGCTTTTCAATTTGACACATTTCAGTATATTAAGGTTATCTATGTTGACACAAGAATTGATTACTAATGTCACTAATGTGGCTTCTCAATAGGGCGACTTCCGTCGAAAGTTGGTTGAATTACTACCACGCTTATCTTCCCTCCTTTTTCTTTTACCTCGTTGGTTCACATACACAAACAACGTCAGAAAACGGCTGACAAATTGACAAAGGTCGCAGAGAAAACCTCATCATTTCATACCTATATGTTATCGACCATCCACGTAAAATTTCAGTTATTCAAATATTAACTATATCTTCAATAATATCTTATGCGCTGGGTATTCTGTATAGTTTTTTTCCAGGAGTAAGTTTCTAGCCCCTGCTCGTCAGTTGTCTCTAAGTTGTAGACATATTGAGATCTCTAGGATATCTGGCATGTATGGTACGATTGTTGAAGTGAGCAGATTTCTGCATACTAACTCAAAAGTGGAAGTCAAATGTTAAGAGGACAGAAATATTTATAACAGTTTCAATGAACTCTTTAGATTCGTTATATGCAGTGAATAACCTAATAATCTATGTTTTTCTTAATAATTTCTTCCCAAACTTCTCTTGTTATTTGCTTCGTTCTTTTAGTTTCCAGTTATTTAATCTCCAAATTAATACATATCCTTCCCATTTAATGTTCCTCAATTTATTTTTCCACTTTATTCAACGTCTAAAATCACAATTAACTACCTAACTCCACTTTCAACTTCCGATCTTATCTCCTTCTGGTGAATTCTCATTTTACCGTTATTGATTTCAACAACTGCTTCGGTAACTTTGTTGCGATGAACTCCTGTTGATGATTTTGTGACGATAAATTTTTGGTCTTAACAGTCTCCATCGGAATCGATTAAGAAGTTTCTCTCGCACCAGCCAATAAGTCACATCGAATCGAAAGGTCAAAGAAATACTTCTTTTTGATGCCTCCAGGAAAGTTTTTATCAAGTTGTGTAGACTATACAACTCAATTAAAGTTTTTCCAGTCTAGATGTTTTTGAAATGTGCAAAGGCCGTAAGCAGTATAATAGTTTTTCATGGTTACATATCAAATATTCATTTGGAATGAATGCTTAGTTTAGAAAAAACATGGAAACTATGAAGACTGGATAAGGACTGGATAATTAACAGAGCTCAACCACAAAAAAGTGTATATAGTCCCTACAATACCTTTCTTGGTGTGCGTCATCGATTGTCAATGTCACACATTACGTTTGAAGAAATGGAAAAAAAGGCAGGTCTGCGATTAATGATAATCAAAATATCACAATAATGAACCGTTTGAATGGATTACAAACGTTAACCCTAATCTTTGACTAAAAAAATATGATTAGTTGATGTTTAGATTACGCGCAAGTGCGACCTATCAATGGGGAGAAATTACACCATTCAAAACAAGATGCAGACGTACCTTGGTATTGGTAATATGTCATGTCTTTTTCTACTGTCACACTGACAGTTCTTGTCAGGTCTGTACTTTGTTGTTTACGGTCAATTATTATTTATAAAAAACGAATATTAATCTTATTGTTACATTTATTTAAATAATACAGAAATATGTCTATATAGGTACACGGAAAACATCAGCATTTTGAAAATACTCAAGTATTTTCAGTTAGAAGAAGAAGCTGGTAATTATTAATTTCATAGTCTTTTTCAATTTGGCTGAATACGATTCTGATGATTCTATTTACTAATAGTATTAACCCAATATCTTTGACGTCTATTTCAAATTTAGTCAACCTTTTTCATTTTATTATATAGAATTATACACATAGATTCAAAAGTTTTGCATCACCTTCTTCGGATGCGAAGGAATTTTTTTGCGCTAACAATTTTTTGTTGGCTTGTTTATCAATGTTCACCATTTCAATATGTTCCATATTTTTTGCAATATACAGATGTTTACAGTTTTTTTTGTAAGATAACATTTTTAGTGCGATCATTCCAACATTCAAGGCATTTGATTTTTACGATTTTAAGTGCAAACATGAATCGTCAAGTCATAAGTGAGATTGACCGTGCAAGAATAGTGGCTTTAGTTGAAGAAGGTCATTCTCAAAGGTTCGTGGCAAACATAGTTGGCGTTTGGCAAAGTGATGTGTCTCGTGTAACGAACCGGTATCTCCAGACCAATTCTCTTCGTGATAGAACTAGAAGCGGTAGAAGGCGTGTTACTAATCAGCGGCAGAACCGCTTTATCCACTTAACTATCCGAAGAAACCCGACCATGGCAATACCAGCACTCCAAAGAGATATGAGACATGCGTTGGGAGTTCAAGTATCGATCTCGACATTACGAAGACGAATACTTGCGACAGGTTTGAGGTGTCGCCGACCAATAAGAGTGCCCAGACTACAACCTGAGCACAGAGTTCGCCGACTACAGTGGACTCAAGAACACGCGGCATTGCCTGAAGAATTTTGGAATTCGCTGTTTTTTTCCGACGAGACAAGGATTTGTTTGGTACAAGATAGCTATCGAATACGTGTGTGGCGGGATCCAACGAGAGTTGCTCAGCTTGCTCATGCTCGCCCCGTGCCGCCCTTCAGAGGAGGAAGTGCTATGTTTTGGGCTGGTATCATGTGAAATGATCGCACAGAATTAATTCATGTGGAGAGAACGATGACTGGTGATAGGTATCTCAGAGAGATTCTACATCCTCACGTGAGACTATGGCGCGCAGCTGTTGGCAATTCCTTCGTTTTTATGGACGATAACGCCCGACCTCATCGGACCAGAGCTGTAAATGAGTATCTTGAAACTGAAAGGATCAATCGTTTGAACTGGCCTGTCCTATCTTCTGACATGAATCCCATAGAACATGCTTGGGACATGCTTGCCAGGGCAATGGCAGCACTCAGAAATCCACCCAGGAGTGTACAAGAGCTTGTTCATGCGGCCCAAGAAGAATGGCGAAATATTCCTCAACAGAATATCAATAATTTGGTAAACAGCATGGGCAGGCGACTTCAAGCTTGCATAAATTCTAGAGGTGGAAATACTCTTTATTAAAAGTTCTCATGCAGGTTCTCACTTAACCTTTTCTTTAAAAAGAATCAATTTGTATTTAATTTATTTAATTTCTAAGAATACTTTTTATGTTTAAAGCAAGTTTATTATTTGATAATAAAAATTTTTGACAATTGAAACTAATTATTTGATTAATCTCTGATCCATTTATAATGAACACATTTTTTTTCGGAGATTTAGGGTGATGCAAAACTTTTGAATATATGTGTATTTTGCTGTAACATTGTTTAAGAAGCAATAAAACTATTATTATTATTATATCAAAATGTAAATTCATTTAAACAAAGATAGCGTGCATTTCTCTAATTCGACCTTCTAATTAAAATGAATAGTTATCATTATAAGTTTCTAGAATGGTAATTAAATTTGCACCCGATCCGAGAACATAATAATTCACGAATTAGAGTGACAGATTAATCGCCTCCGTCCACACACGAAACAACGATCAATAAGTAGACGGACTGTGGTAAATAATAATTAGCCTAGCTACCCTTTCGGGAGAGCAAAACTTTACAAACTACTAGCTTCAAATTCCTTCATTAGATTACGTCGTAATGAAACCCTGACAATTCAGGATAATATCGTCAAGAGATGGACGTCATAATACCCACAACTTCGTGTCCACTTCGTTCACATTTTTGTCGAGTAGTATTTTGAATTTTTAAGGTGAAAACTTTTTTACCACGATGAGTGATTTTTGGTAGAAGCACAACCTATGGGTTCGCGTCACCGACTTTGGACAGACTAATGTTACGTATTCTGCATCGACTGTATTTTCTGTAGGACCACTTGTATAAGCTGTAGTTTCTTTTGGATCAAATTTGACCAATTGGTTATGTCTTAAAGGTTCGTTTTCACGTAACATAATATATTGTTGCTCGTAACATAGAATATAAGATCCATGATCATTTATTTTCTTTTACTCTTGTTTCACAGAATAATATTCTTCATATCATAAAATCCATGAAATCTAATGCAGCTTGATGTGATGGAATTACACTGTATATGATAAAATTATGTCTCCACAATATTATTAATCACATCACCCATATTTTAAATTGTTGCCTTTCAATGTGGATATTTTTCTAAGTTTGAAAATTATCTATAACATGTCCAGCTCCAAAAACATTTAACCCTGATACAATCCAATTTTGGTAGCTTAGTGTAGATCCGGCATAATAGAAGGTGGAAATATCAAAAAACAACTTAACATTAATAATTACAACTCAGTAAGACCTTTTTCCTCAAATGGACCCTTCTTACTCTGAATTAATTACAACCAACACACAAAATCACTTCATTGAATATTCCGTAGCGTTTCCAATAAACGGGATCCCTTTTCATTGTGGCCATTTAGCAGCTGTTGCAATGTAAATGTTTAATAAATTAAAGACCACGTCTTAAGGTCTTAACACACACAACGGCACCGTGCCCGAGCCGAGCGTCGAACGAGATTGGTCATCACTTGGTATAATAACAATAGTTCGAGCATCAGTTCTAAAATGGTAAGAGTATGCCTAGGGATACTCAACGAACCAGGCGAGAGCAAGATTGTTACGTCACTGTAGGTTTCAGGGAATAAAATAGCAGATGGACTAGCAAATAGAGGTGCTGAAGCACCCTTTTCGGGGGCCTGAACCCTCTAGCGGTATCAGCTCCAATGTAGTATTGGAATAAATTTGTTACCTATTTATTTATTTAAAATAACAAGGTAAGATAGATTGCAACGGCGACTCAATGTGGATAGCACCTCAGGTGTGAATTCGGAGACCAAACTAATATCAATTCAGGGAGTAGTCTTACCGGTTCGCGGGTAATCCTACTTCATTTAAGTTATTGAAGTTATATTGAAGTTAATGAGATAATAAATGAAGTTAAGAAACCAAATGAATTTAATAAGTTAATAAATCAAGTTAAGAAATGTAATTAAAGTTAATCAAGAAAGGTAAGTGGGCGCCACCCTGAATAATATTAGTCGACTTGATTTCCACCTCCCAACTCTCTATCAACAAACCTGGAAATGATGGAAGGGAAGGAAATTGAACAACGTTGTTAAATTTACAAGTTGTATAATGACTTTAAAAATATCACAGTAGAAAAAATAAAAAAAATATTGTTGTTGTTTGTTGAAGTACTAAGTTTCACTGTCTCAGGTACTAAGTTTCAGGTACTAAGTAAGTGCTGAGAAAGATACATTGTATCAGAAATAGTTACATTCTTTTTCATGTAAAATTCAGGATATCTGCAGTAATTCGTTTTTACAAGTGTTCACGAAATTCAGAAATTCATTTAAGAACGTGGTTCATAAAAAAAATATATCCTGTATTTTACTATAAAAAAAAACAAAAGAAGCAATAAAGAAATGTGATATGATATTATTAAGGAAATCTTATTTATTTCCATTCATCAAAGAAATCAAAGAAACAATATCTAAGTAACATAAAAACTCAATTTTACTACTTATTTCAATCACAGAAGGCGATAAAAAAATGTAATGAAAAATGTAATCCGGAAATATAATATTCTTGTTGGTAATTAGAATTAATTAATTAATTAACTAAATATACATATTTTAAAGACTTCAACTATATACATGTGAACCTTTTATCAACTGTATAAGAAAAACTAGAAAAAGAAAAAAGAACAAGATAAAAAAAATATCATTGTATGTGTGTATCTGGCGCTTATCACTAGGAGGGAAAAATATAAAAGCAAAAATCACAAAAGGAAAAGCATATACGTAAATGCAAGTTACCATTCTCATTGAATGCACTTTAGAAAAAAAAGTTTGAGGTAAACCTCTTACAATAATTAAAAATTGACCTTATCGGTTCATGGTTCACAGGAGAAAGAAAGCTTATTCCGACTACTCGCTATTAAATTATTGAACTATGCGATGAGCAATCGACATACGTTGTATATATCTTTCCTGTTCACATGCTCCGCTTCGAGAAAGAATTTACATATTAATAGTGTGTTCTTAATTTCTATCTATAGGAGAGAAGAATTGAAATATTCGACCAATATCAGTGTATACTGATCCTCACCAACGGAGATTATCCGTCACACATTAAATGTAAAAATTTTGCCTTTCAGCGGTGATCGGTGCTACAGGTTCTAGACGAGAATAACATGTTGGTAAGGAAAAAGGACTGGCTACTCGCCGTCCGGTAGATATTTAAATATTCCAATGATATTGGTCAAATATAAAGTTACAAATTATATTTTTACCGTCTATTAAAGGAACTGGTGCGCTTAGTTTAATAAAATGGATAACAGTATTAAAGCGTCACGGCACAGAACTAAAAGATTTGTAGTGTTTTAAGTTTTAAGTTAAAAAAGTTGTGAGACACTCGTAACGCGCATAATTAGCTGACCAGATAAATTCGCAGTAGGCTCGCAAAAAGCATAACTCCTACTCGCCTAATGGCCTAATCTAGATGCTCCTCAATATTGCGCTATTCTTTCACGACTCTTGGCCACCATTGGGTTCGGTCACGGTGTGACAGAACCTTCAAACATATTTGCACCGGTGGAGAAATATAATTTCTTAGATTATTTATTGATTTTAATTAATAATTTCAATAATTTATTATAATTGTCTAGTTTGCCGAACGAAATATAAAAAAAAAGAAGCACGTTAGCCATGTATACAAAATTTTTTTATTTGTGTAGCGCATAGTCACCAGTTATAGAAAGGTCGAACCTCTGATAGATATAAAACATGTTCTTAGTGTTGGCACAACACAGAAGTGAAAGTTCATGTCGTTTGGATCAAATTAAAGCCGACAGCTGAAGTTGAGGTGTATAGATTAGATACACTAATAAAACTGAAGTTTTCCGAGAATAATTACTAGTGGAAATATTTTGAGTTACAAAAAGAAGTTTTTCCTTAAAGGAAAAGCTAGAGTGTTTTTTTGCAAGATAAATCAACGACCAAATGTATGAACGATATGAGTGAACAGTAACAATAATTATTTGTATTGATACAATTGAATTGATCCAATAATAGTATACTATACACCAAGGTGGTGAAGACTATTATTATTGACCGAGCACCAAGATAAGGTGCGAGGCTTATAAATGTCTTCAACACCATGGTGTATAGGTATACAATTGTTTCTACTGTTAGCCAAATTTAAGACAAAAATTGAAAGTAATTCACAAACGCACCACGAGAAGCGTTTACTCTATCGTCTGACTGACAAGTACACTGTCAGTTTTCGATATATCATGAACGTACTCGTTATGTCATTGGTCATTTTTGGTTGAGCGCGAATTTTAAATCAATGGCATTTTTATTCAAATAATTTTATCTTGATAGGTAATTTCAAGCAGCAAATATGTTAAAGACAATCTCCTGGGTATACAAAATTATGTTGCACAAGTTTTTGTTGAACTATTATCCCTGAATTCTCACAATATTTGAATTTTTCCATTATTGACCTAGGTTAATAATAATGAGATTGTAATGAATGTATTGTCGATGGATACTTTGGTAGATTATAGGTGTGGAAAGGCCTCTGAATAGGTGGTGTTGCTGGTCACTCGGTGGGTCATCTTACAGGAATAAAACAACTACCTGTAGCACTGGGATACGATCTATTTATTACTTAAACTTACTACATTATACTACTTATGACTTATGAATTGTGGTATTCATATTCTTACATTTCCATTAACATTAAACCTAATATTAATAGTAATTGAATATCAATAGTAATTGTTAAAACACTATCGTTTGCATATTTATACAAGTCAAGTTCATCATAAGTAAATATAAATAATACTATTTATGTTTATTACACGCTCTGAACTTGACTTCGTACGTGCAACCTTCCTACTTCTATTCTTATGATTTATTGAAATTAGCTTCAAGGGTATTTATGTCTTTTATTTAAATATTATTGTTAACTTATTATTTTGACCAAAAGGCATCACACCTTCCCCTTTTACAAAAAGTATAAATTCCTTTCCCCCTAATGAAATGAATTTACAAATCTCCCAAAAATCCCAATCCCAAAAAATGTCCCTAACCTACAGTTACATATATTTATAAATTAATGTATGTCCATTGTCTTTTAAAAATTGTCTACGATAACTTAGTTGTTTGTCATGTTTATTTATTTTCACTTAATGTTTTTATTACTTGTTATCCGAATTTATTTACTATCACTAATTGTTTATGGTGTTTGTTATTACATTTTGTTTACTTTTTTTGTGATTATTCTTTGCCTTGACTCGACACTTGTGACATTGTTCAATATATTTTCTTACATCTTTTTCCATGTTTTTCCATCTAAAATTCGCTCTTAATTTTTTCAATAGCCTGTTATTTCCTACATGACCTCCAATTTAAAGGATCATTATGATAAGTTTCTAAAGTCTGTTGCTTTTCTTTTTTTTCTTCCACCATCTTTGGTATATCGCGAATACATATTTGTACGTTTTTTAACGTATTGCTTCCTTTTTCCATAAACTCTTTCATAGTGCACTGTGTGAAAATAATATCATTATTCTGACGAGTTTTTGACCTCGTTATTGCTAAAACGTGAGCATTGTCAATGTACAAATCTTTTAATTCCTTTATGGATATCCTTGAAATGCTGTCCGCATAATTTGAATTTCCTTTCAAATATTGTATTTCGAAGTTGTATTCTTCTAAGTCTAATCTAATTCTAATTCATGATGTGTCCCGTCTCTATAAATTGTTGGTCACTTACTCCTGCTTCGGCTGATGGGGAAATTGTACAAGCACAGTTTGAATGATTAACTATTTCATTATTTTAAATAACAAAATTTTCAAACAATCTAAAATGATAATTTTTGTTTTTATACATGGATGATAAATTTCAAAGTAAATTATAGTAGATAAGATGCTAACAGCCAATGGGTTCATAGGGAATACAAAAGAGCTTGTGCTTTACTTACTTTGATATAAAGTAAATAAGAACTTGTCTTTAAATTATTTGAAATAAGCCATTCAACTTCACGGATTATATTTCAAAGCAAATACAATTCACAGTAACAGAAAATGGCAATAAGTCTCTGAAATAATAGGATTAATTTCAGGAAAATATATATCGGCCAAAGGAACTGCTCAGAAAGAGCTCAAAGCTAGAGTAAGTCAGAATCTTTTGATTTCATTTCGAGTGTTGTGTGAGAAAAAATCTTGAATTTTGGTTTCCAGTTGTGTTAATTTTTATAGCTATGAATATGATAAAATTTTGACGTCCTTTTCCTTCAATTATTCATGTTCTTTTTCCAATTTTTTAGGTGATATCTTCAATGTCTTTGATGTTGAATTAATCTGTTGCCATATTTTTTAGTTTTTTCACATATTCTGTACTTTATTCGATCTTTGCTCCAATTTCCTAGAGGTTTTGTTGATTTTTCG
>CAJUYI010004209.1:0-19455 GCA_910591695.1 Galerucella pusilla
ATATCTCCACCAGACAATTGGTTTTAATTTTTGATTATTTACTATTCGGCTTCAAAATGTTCCATGTAAATATTCGACAAAATTGGTGAGAGAATTCAAAAATATTGTGGTTTAATTTCCCAAGAAATTAAAAAAAAGAATGAATAATATACCACAAGGAACATACAGAAGATACTATACTTTTTCTATGACAACATATCGTTCACGTTTATTACATGCATACATTGCAAGAACTTTGAAAGAAATAAACTGATAATATTTAATTACTCCGAATTCGCCGCTTATGGGCTTTCTATCAGAATTAAAATATAAATCGAAGGAATATATAAATATTTTCTTTACTGCTATTTATAATAAGTACACAGAAATAGAAGCCTATAAAAATGTTCATTTTATAACCGTGACTTCAATCATAAACAGGCACATTTTGTACAGAATTTCATTTTTGCATCGGCTGCTAGGCGAGTTGTTAAGCAACAAATGTGAAATGGAATATTTCGTGTTAGGTCTAGGTTCACTCTAAAATCAGGACGACTACGGCTTGTCAAATTTAAACGATTTAATTGATGAAATGTCTGCAGATCGTTTTTGTCAAAGTTTTAGTAGGTAACCAGTAATTCAATAGTTGTTCACTATAAATACATTTATCGAGGTTGCCGTAGAAAAATTTATTTATTGGTACATATCGTTTTGATTGACGGAAGCTTGAAACGAATACCTAGCACCCAACGAAGAATGATCCTCCTTTAAGACAATGCAACGCAAGGGAGGCTAATAGGTCTAATAAAAAGAATAAAGCTAAATATCGAGCTCTGAATATAGGGAAGACCACAATAGATCTGCAATTGTCGCAGTGGGATAGGACAAAGAGCCACTCCAATTCTAATCTAATCTAAGACAATACAAGCTCCCGCAAGGCTCGAAAACAATTGAGATTGTGAGGCAAGAAATCATTCTCCATACAGTCCTGATCTAAGTCCTAACGACTTTCCACTTTTCCAAAAATTAATATGAACTGCGTGATCGAAGGTTCAAGTCCCCAGAAAATGAAATCAACGCTTTCAAAAACTATTGTCAATGAAGCCGCAAATGGAGTAACTGCTGCCAGAATTGGTTCAAAAGGAGGCTAAAAGGCATTTCTCTCCGTGGGAATCATTTTGAAATACCATAGAGCTTTTTACTGTTTTGTTTTAGCTCTATATATCTTTCCTTTTGGTAGGGATAGTGGAACAATAAAATTAGATAATATTTATAGCTTTGATTCATCGGTAAAAATGATCCTAACAATGCAACTAGTCACTGGACACTGCACCCTGAGTAAACATCTACACAAAGTTAGTGAACCTTGGTGTAGAAAATGTGAATTTTATGATGGTACATACCATGCTCCTACCAAAAACCACAAGTACTTAGATGGAAGCATTCTGTAAAGGGAATAATACAACCATTACTACTGAAAATTCCTCCAGTCAAACTAGTGGCCTATATAGAAGACACAAAGCTTCTGAAATGTGAGTAGATAATGAGTAATGGTACAAAGACCTTGTAAATTTTATGCCTTGTAAGTTTTATGCTCAAATATCCTTTATGCTTAAATAGGGTGCAGAGCTGCAGGAAGCATTTTATTATATACGAATAAAAGATACCTATACGTTTTGTTTCTTTATATCTGTATTTGTCAAAACTGTTTTCAAACTGAACATCGAACTATCTATAAGTCATCCAGAACTAGGTATTCAAAAATATATATAATATAGCTTTCAACAGGCCTTTTAGGCCCATAGCTTTGTAATTCCTCTTCATACTTTTCTATCTTTTCCTTTTTTCTCCATTGATTCACATTCTTTCCTTTCAGGTCTTCTAGTACCACCTCCCTTCTTTTCCTTGGTTTGCTTCTTTTCTTCTTGCCTTCCGGAACTCTCCATGCTATCTGTTCTACTATTCTTCATCCTTCCATCCTTTCTATGTGCCCTAACTACTGAAGTCTTCTTGATGTAATAGTTGCATCTATTTTGGGTTCACGATAAATGTTATATAATTCTTCGTTAGTCCTTCTCATATACACCCCTTCCACTTTTTTTCCTCCCAGAATTCTTCTTAACATTTTCCTGTCCCATCTAATAACACTTTCTCTTTGTTTTTTGTTTAAAACCCGTGTCTCACAACTATACAATATCGTAGGCTTCAATATAGTATTGTACAATCAAAATATTGCAATTGCAATAGCAACAAAAGTAATTGTCCCGTGGTACCTGTGCTCTTCGTCCACCTAAAGTGCATACAAAGGACTTATTTTCTACGAAGATTCAACGCTATAACTCGAAAAACGCCTAAGATAGGAAATTTTGGAGAAAAATACGATTTATCTAGTTTTCTTGAATTTTCTTCGCTACTACGGTCCAAACATTTTGCTGAAAAATTTATTATATTATTTGTATTTTTATTATCTTCAATTCTTCTTTTGGCACCATTGGGATTACTTGATACCTAAGCTTCCATATGTTACTAACAAGAAGCTGAAAAAATTTAAATTCCTGTATTCGCGAGTCGAGATATGTCACGTCTATAATATTATCTCTGGTTTATACTACGTACTGTAGTATATTTTAGATGGTACAGTCCGTTTTTTACTATGGGATCTTTGTCAAATACTCACTATTTTAATGCTCCATTGCTTGGTTCAAAATTATCTATAAAAGTTTTGACATTTAAGCGTACCTCTCTTTATTTTTTTGCAATCAGTTCGAGGATATTCAACAAAAATATCGCTCTAAAATGAAAATATAAATTTTCATAAATCAAAGTAAAAGATTTCTGGATAAGATGCACCTTCGCCCTAATATATACGACATTTATAAAATTCGCGAAAGACATAAATTCTAAGTCGTAAGAAGTGACATAAGCGATATTTTTTCTTTACTTTTCAAGCAAGCAATTTAAACTGGTTTAACTATAATTTATCACGTTCAACGTTACAGATGCTGGCCGCAATTTTATATCCAATTTTTACTTGTCTCACCTAATATTGGTATTTATGTAAAGCTCTTATATAAAATGGGTAAGGTTGAAAAGGTGAAATTATTAACTTATGCACAAATAAATTACTGAGGAAGATGAAAAGCTCTATAAATTACTTTTGGAATTTATAGGTCTTTTTTTAAATTGATTAGCAAAATTTTCTAGCTCACTCGAGTGTTGATAACAAGTTTCAGATACCTGGAGGTTTTTGGGTAATAAATCTTGAATGTAATTACTAAAAACAATTAAATCCGTTTTTGGAAGGAGTATATTCGAAAATTTAATAAATGAGGCTTTCACTTGATGAAGATCCATACGAAACTATGAAATGAAACAATTTAATTTGCTTAAATCTACATTATATTTGAACCCATGTTAAACTTAAAGTTGTGACGCCTTTCGTAGCTTTCTCAAACAAGTGGAGGTATGATGAAATTTTTTTTAATTTATACAGTGCCTTAACAGGTTTGGTAGGTTAGGTTAGGTGACATAACCTTGAGCCTTAACAGGCTGCATGGCTGCCGTGGGTAATGCTAAGAGAAAATCGGCTTCTGAGGCCAACTTTTTTTATTTTAAAGGTTAATTAAGTTGTCTAGAACCATTCTGCGTTATTTATTTTCCAAAAAAAATTTTTTCTACTTTTTTCTTGAATTTTTTTATGAGACCTGTCATAAGCCCAGCAAACATGTTACACGTGGGCCTCTAGAGGCCCTTTAAAAACAAGACGGACAACACAAGTGGGCCACAATCATGATACGTCGTCGGCCCGGCTAGTCCGTGTCGCGATGGCCACCAGTAGGCCTCCAGACTACCACCCGCTTCGGTACATAATGGTACTTTAGCGGATTGACAAAGTTAGGGTGAACTGATACTGCATTGTTCAGATTATGGTGCGATTGCGGGTATTCTACTAATCAACCGCCGGCATCCCACTATTGGGACTTAATCAATGATTCATGCAAATCTACAGGCTATATATATACTTATAGGTTTAAGAATGAAACACATGATTAATAAAACAAAGAAATATAATGAGAAATGTAAAAAATATTCCAAATACAATATATATAAATATAAAAAAATATGTTCACCAATAGTATTGTTTTATAAGCTATATTATATACTAAGGTATAACAATGAGACATATATGATGACTAAAACAAAGAAATATAATGATAAATAAAAAAATATTACATATTATACAATTATATATAAATATGTTGTGCTGTTTTTGACGAGTGCTTTTTGTGATATTATGCAGGGATTTTCTAGAGGAAACATATATTATGATGGTATATGATACAACAAAT
Organism: Galerucella pusilla; assembly: GCA_910591695.1. Classification (NCBI taxonomy): domain Eukaryota; kingdom Metazoa; phylum Arthropoda; class Insecta; order Coleoptera; family Chrysomelidae; genus Galerucella; species Galerucella pusilla. The sequence continues at coordinate 4,329 of CAJUYI010004209.1, forward strand.
GATGTATGTACTTACTTTTCTGTGTTTTCTGACATATCTGCTCGTTTCTTTGCTCCGAATAGATTAGATATAACACACAAATCTAATAAAATGGTCCCTACAGTCAACTAAAGTGATTCCTTACCATACAACGAGATACAACACAACTAGGTTAGGTTGATCTTCAACACAACGGCTAGCAAATCAGCGGTAGTGCCAACTGCCAACGTGATATTCAGTAATGCCAATGTTTTATTCTCATTACAAGTGGCATGCCGGCATGCATACTGGTGTCAAAACGACATCGGCGCGACTATGGCAAATTTTCAACGGGTAATTTCTGGCTAAATTACAAACATCCACCATAAATATGCGTATGTTTAGCCAAGGCGGCAAAACTGATATCATTCCAATTATTTACAGACATCGCTGTGCCGCTGCCGACATCTAACCGCAGTTAACAGCTATGGCCCGTCTATTTACCGCTCATTCATGTTTGCTGGGAGGTCACGCGGCCATAACATATAAAATTAGACCCAATAGTCGCGTGCACCAAATGTGGTGTCTCACTTCGACATGACTGTGCCTGTTGAATCATGTTGGATGAAAGCATTCTTTGTTATGAACAACTTCAAAAAGAATCTGGACGAGCCCAAGCCCAAAAAAAGCTGCACGAACAAAACTAATGTGCACGGCCTGTGAAAAATATTTTGCCTTAGTTGTTTTTTCCAAGTGCATAATTGTACCAAATAATTTTTTTCAAGTATTTGTTACCAATTTTTATGTTTTTTCCATATTTTTGAGATGAATTTGCATTCATGATGTTTTTCAATTAAGAAAAATAGTTTATTTCCGATATTTTTTATTTGATGAATCATTTCATGCCATGAGCAACCGCTTATGAGTCTCAGATTCAAAAGCCCAAATCAGTTTCTGACACTTACAGCCAAGTTCTTTCAGTCCCATATAGTCTGTATGAGACTGAAACGCGAAACACGGCTCTCGTGGCTTTTGTGTAGAATTACCGCCGAGACACCAATGGTGTCTCACGCGGCTGCTATCGAAAGTATCCTGCGACACAATATTTGTGTCTCATGGCAGCCAATGTGTTAATACTGATTTTTGCGGATATTGAAAAAAATGTTATAATCCATTTACATGGGAATAAAAAGCAAAAAGTGTTTAAATATGGGAATAATTGAAGTATTTAACAAATTTACCTGGAAATTCATTCACAACAATCTTATCGGAACCTTTCTAGGTAAAAAGGTTTAATAAGGGAGAATTGTTGATGATATCGAGGTTATGGCAAGAATGATGTTTGAATTTCCAGGTAAACTTGTTAAATACTTCAGTTTATCCCATATTTAAATACTTTTTGCTTCTAATTTCCATGTAAATAGATTATAATACTTTCGTCAATATCCGTAAAATTCAGTATTAAGGCACTGTGTGAATTAAAAAATTTTCATTATATCTCCACTCGTTTGAGAGAGCTACTGTGTTAGCGAAGCGCGTCACAACTTTGAATTGAACATAGGCTCAAATATAATGTAGATTAATACAAATTAAATTGTTTCATATCATCGTTTAGAAGTATATTCCTTAATTGACATTTAAGTTTTCAAGTTTTCTTATCCAAGCCAAACAGTACCACACTGATGGCAGGAAATTAAACGTTCAGATGTGTCTCAGTTTCATTCGTAGTTTTCCAGTGCTCCTTGTAATGTGCTCCTGTGTTTGTTTGTCGGAAAATGTATTTATAAAGGTATGGAAATTAGGCTAGGTGTCCATCTCGAGATCATTTCTCGCAAATGAATACAGTTGTGAAATTCGAGACTGGCTAGCAACTATATAGGCGGAAACTGTTTGGTTTCGCATTGATGGTCCAACTAAACCTACTATACAGGGGTTTTACAGATTAGATGATTTTCATAGATATTGGTATTCAAGGATCTTGTGATATGGCCGATATTATGGTGTTATCATTTTTCCAGAATAATGATAAACTTTGTTATTCCAAATAAGCGAATCTGTACATTCTTCGCCTTTTGCAAGCTCGTCAGGTAAGAGGCGTGGAAAACGTAGAACTGTTGTCTTAGATTGATATTTGGTATTCGAAAACGCCGTAGCGTCTCAAATAAACTTAAAGAAATTGAGTGGTTAAACATGAATAATAGAAGGATATTACATTCAGTGTGTCTCTATCATATAATAGTACTTAAAAGAAAGCCATCTTACTTACATCGAAAAATAACATATAGGACAGATATACACAATTTTAACGTTAGAAATAGAGGTTTAATTACAGTTCCTTTCTTCAGGTTAGAACTTTTCAGATCCTCTTTTAAATATCAAATTAGCCATGTCTATAACGGACTTCCTACAGATCTTAAAAGTTATAAAATTAATAAGTTTAAAGTATATTTTGCTAAATATCTTTTCACTACTCAAATCTGAACACTCTGTTGATAACTTTATTTTAAAAATTAAAAAAGTTTCAAGCTATAAATCCTAAACCCAGTCTAGATACCAACTTTTGAATTTTTGTATTTTTTTTTATTTTCATTATCTTCTTTATCAATTTAAGCATGAACACTCCTTAAGGCTAAGTGGTAGAGCAACTTTTATGGTGCGAATAGAGCGCTTAAGGGACCTAGTGAAAAGACGGTTGAGCCTGATAAGGTCTACTGATCTCTTCATATGAACGGTACAACCAAGACCATCAAAAGCCCAAAGGCTGTGGTCCAAATGACTTAAAACCTTTGACTAGTGGTGCCAAACTAATTAATCAACACTGTGCTGGATGACAGATTCGATCGTTGTCAACCTTGAGGTTTATATAGCAACTAAAAGAAACTAACTGTAATTTTGAAAGGAAATTGTAACAGCAGAACTCGTAGATATTACGTTACAATTGGCATTGTTCACTCGTTTTCTGTATTCTATACGAGACCTTCATTATGTGTCTTTGTTCTCTCGACGAGTCTTGAAAAAAATATATAACATTGCCGTAATCTTACATCCATCACAAAGTTACAGTTTACTTTTAAAATTACAGTTAGCTCTTATTAATTCTCATAAAACCGATGGGTGGACAACGGTAACTGCAACCACAAGATTTCTTTCGTTAAAACGGTCTATTGTTAAAATGTTGGTTTTGTTTTTCAAAAGTTATTTATTGCCATTCAAATTTAACAATATAGTCAATTATTACAGCCAATGAAGTGGATTGAACGAAATGGATAATTATATCTTCTATCAAAGCCGGCGTTTACACACCTTTGCACCTCTATATATACATTTTTAATGGCGTCATCAAATTGAAATATTTATTCGACGTTCAAATATTCTGCAACGATGATTATAATACTCAATCTCAACGTTTGTTATGTACCACATCATCAGTTATTATAATGGCGTTTCGGGAACGCTGAATCAGTGCAATTATTTCAATAGAATTGTAAAGTAAAGCCTTCAGGCATCGGAATTAATTTTGGATAAAAGACAATATTTGTCTGTTCTATTTGAAGCTTCACTTGACACTTTCCAAGTGTCATTAATAGAATATAGAACGACATTCCAGAATGTAAGAATTTCGGAATATACTCGAACATTTAATTGAAAGAGTTCTCCAATTAAATCCCTCTCAATTACTTATATCAAAATTTAACAATAAAAACTGAGGTTTTATCTCAACCTCTGGTATTCCATTTATCCCTGAAATATGCTCGAGAATCTTCGTTTTCATGCTGTGTCAGATGTAACGGTGAATTTATAATTTTAATCTGACACCCTTTCTGGTTATTCTTCCATTATTTTCCCCTTTGCTTAATTGAAATTGTCTACTGCTTAAGAATTTCCAGCATTTCCACTTTAATATATCAGTGCATTTAAACTTCTGTCTCTAGCAAAACTGAAACGACTGTCGTATATATACTTTTCCAAGGTAATTATCATTAAAATCATACTAGTCAGTGCAATTTTCAATTAAAAGTACATTTTGATACAACTTTATAGGGACCAAAAAGAAGTTTCACTTAACTGAAGCTATAGAAAAATAACAATGAGTAAAAAATGGAATTTTCACAACATGGTGTGGATTCTATTATACTTTGGCAAGTTTATCTGAAGCCGTGAAAGTGATGCAGTCGAAAAGATTCGATATTGCCACGTTTAACTATGAAAAAGCTAAGGTGCTAAGTATGTAGTGATGATAATTAGGAAAGGGACTTTTTATTATTAACAATATCAACAATATGATTAAACCTTAATTCTTTAATGTGCTTGTTTCTTCAAGCTCTGGCAGCGATGTACGAAAACCATAATTACCACACCCTCCGAATTACATAATTGGTGATTTTTATCGAATATATGACTCGCCTCTTACCGATTCCCCGTAGCTTCAGATAAGCGTGCCAAACTATACTCAATGGGATGGAAGGAAACGAAACTTCAGATGTACAAAAAGAAGGGGTGGAGTACCTGAAACGTTAAGTTGTTATTTTGACCAAAAATAGTTTACCGCGAAATTTAAAATATTAATAATTAAATCTATAGGTACGAATGGAGCTACTAAAAATGTTTCCGAACTCACTAGTGTTCCAACCAGTAAGTAGGGTTCTTAATCGAGCCCAACATCCATGGACTCGTGACCTCGGGGGCTCATTGGCGAGGTGTGCTATGCTACTCCGCTGACAGGCTGTATGGACAACTGTCTTTCCCAGTAACCCATCCAAGTACTAACCGCGCTCGACGCTGCTTCACTGTAACCATTGCATCTACTACAGTGCTGGGTCGACGCCCAAATCGATCCAATCCACGGTACACGCTTAAAATCAGTTTGGCAAGAACATGTCCTATCAATTTTCGATTTTTTTTGTTATGTTTCAATGCCATTGGATAATATTGTTTCACACTCTTTCTTAAGGCCGGTACATCGGAGACTAAAGCCTTTTATAAGTATGATGGAATCTGCATACGGCTTCGTCAGTCAACCCCAAAAGCTCTGCACGTCTATCTCTACTACGGCTTTGACAGCTTTCCCATCTTTGGTTTTCTCCGAGGTTTTCTCCATTAAGTTATCCACGTACAGCTCTTCGATAAGCTTTCGAAAGTCAACAGTGTTCGTTTGAAATACACTGCTCAACAATTAAAGTGGATGATATGAAAATTTCTTTGGGAATATTTTATAGAAAAAACGGTATGGTTCATTCAATAGCCTTTTTGGTGTGCGTCATCGATTGTTAATGTTCTTCTAACATGGAAAAATAAAAAAAAGGCAGGTTTGTGATTAATCCTAATCAAAATATCACAATAATAAACCGTTTAAATGTATAACAAACGTTAACCCTAATCTTTGACTTGATTGGTTGAGGTTTAGATTACGCGCAGGGCTACCTATCAATCGGGCGCTCAAAATTCTATGAAAGCGTTCCTTTCGTAGCAGCAGTGTTTCTTACTTTTTTTTCTGTCCCACTGACAGTTCTCGTCAGGTCTGTACTTCAAATTCGAGCTTTATGTCAAAATAGCAAATAAGATAAACGACATACCCAAAACTTGGATATACGTCACAAACGATGACGCACACCAAGAAGGCTATTGAATAAAGCAATGTTGTCTGCGCACCAAGGCAATGAAAGTCTGTTGTGAACAATCAATCGGCATGTTGCAGCGAGTGTGCACCGTTCACTCATCGCTGGTAATAACATTTTAAAAATCTTTTTTGTGGCACACTGTAATATATCAATTGCAAATACCATGAGCAATTAATCAAATACGTAATAACTTCGATGTATCAGTAAGCAATGTTTGTAATTAACATTGGAGTACACAGAGGAGGTTATTAGAAATTTGTGTGATTGTAGTAATGACCTAAATGATGTATTTACTGTTAGGACATAAGCCCGGATTATATGATATGTCGTTATGTATATTGGTATGGATTATTATTCAAGAAAGGCTGTGTATAATATAATGGAATATTAGGAAGCTGTATTGGTCCAATAATGTAGAGAGGAGATGAAAGATTGGAAACGAAATAACTAATAAAAATTTGGAATATTAACAGAATATTAGCATCCAATCATAAGCCTTGAATACCAGAGGTAATTATGTATGTCATGCAAGAAGCATTACGAATTGTGCAGGAATGGTGCCTCAAAAAGGATCTTCCAGTTAATAAATAAAAACTAGCTGCTTTTACGAATAGAAGAGTTCTACCACAGAGTGGAGTAATGCTGTTCGGAGAAAAACTAGAAATATCCATATATAATGGCTTGATACCCCTGCTGGGGTTTCGCGCTTTCTAGATACATTTTTTTTGGGGTGGATAAATCCCCGTTTTTCCTTTTAAAGTTTCTCTGTCAATGCTCTCCATAGTTTCCTATTCTTAACTTTGTCCTTCCATCCTCCAATTCCGGCTCTTGTCATATCTTCCTTCACCTGTTCCAGCCATTTTATTCTAGGTCTACCCATACGTTTTCTTCCCCCAGGATCCCATTGTATCATTTGCAGTGTTATTTCTTGTTCTTCTGCTCTATATATGTGTCCCAGCCATTTCATTATTTGTCTTTTTATTTTCCTTACTATGTCCTCTCCTTCCAGTTTTTGCTCAATTTCATAGTTCATACTTTGTCTGTACTCGTTATCACTTGATTTGATTGGTCTTTAAGGTTAAATATAATGTAGATTCAACAAAATAAAATTGTTTGATTTTATAATTTATTACATGAGAGTATGAAAATACGAAAAATATGGAACTGTTGTGTTTCAGGTAACCCTGCAATACAACAATCTTATGGTGAGATTCTCACTGGTCCCTTAAGAATACGTTTTATGGAGACCTATCGACCTATAAAACTTATTCCTCATTCAGTTTGACAATTAATAGATTGAAGTTGACGTGATCTTTTCTGCATTCAAGTTATTGCGCGGAAAATACTAAAAGTCACTGACTAAATTAGACTAGTTGCTAGATAAGTTAGTGGCTTTTCTTATTTTCTTTATAAAAACGATCATATCATATTGAAATAAAATATTGTTTTTCAAAAACAAAACATAAACGGATCTTTTCCCCATTTTTATCATCCATAGCAGCAAAAATCATTCATTTTTCACGTAAGGAAGTAAACAGCAAACGATATATATATATTTCTTTCCGAGTCGTTCTTTCCAAAATCACTTTCGCTGGTAAATAAATCTAGCTTAAGGGTGTTATTTATTTAGCCCGCGGCTTCCGACAAGGACAAGCGTTATTCTCTACTGAATAAAAAAGGGAGAACTCTTGGAAGGTTTTCACGTAATTAGTTAGTGTAGAAAAAGGAATCACTTAATTGAAATAAATACACACATACCTTAGATCTTAGAATCAAACCAAAACACAAACAAAACTTTTTATATTGTTTGTAAGGGGGTTTGTTTTTCCCAAATAATGAGGTAAATGAGGTCGTCGAACCAGTACTGTAGTGGAACGCCTCTGAAGCGATAATTACAATGAAGCAATGTCGAGCGCGGCTAGTACTTGGATGGATTACCACTGCAGCTAAGTAGCATATCACAGCCCGCAGGCATTATAACCAATGAAAACGAGGTATAATGTAGATATGCCGTCTTTCGGGAGGAGACGTAATATCGAGGTAACGAGAAATTTGTCTTAGGAATTCTGTGACCCAGGAATTGTGCTAAAAATACAATTGGGTCCTATACAAACGAAAAAAACTACACAATGAAGCTTATTATTTGGATATCTTTCCAAGATACAGACATATAATTTAACAATTATTTTTAAGTTAGCTTGAAGTATCGTTCTTGACAAACATCAATTTGTGTTACAGAAAATTACGAGTGAACGAATAAAAAATATCTAGGTTATGTGAGTGAAGATTTAAAATGAAAAAAGTTAAGCCATGTGGCATAGTTAAATAGACTCAATTTGTCTAGCTGAATCAAATTTTGATTCTAAATCTTCAAACATCCACACATTGCGTCCCTTAAATTCTAAATTTCCAACATACCAGTTATCCCAGCAAAATATTTTAATCTGCGGTACATATTTGTAAGAAGTTTTCTCTTGGGAAATTTGCCTTCTTTTATGATTTGTATGTCTTCAATGAAAACAAACTTTCTTACTCCACACTTTATTAGCGCTCACAAAACAATACTTAGGTGCAACTGATTGAGTTGCATAAACAAGTAACATAAAAAGATGTTCAAATTAACGTCTTGACACTTTTCTGGAAGTTTTAATGAAAAGTCTGAATTCACCGTCACAAAGTAATATTACTGCACAATTCCTTAAGGAACAGCCCGTCGGAAGCCTCTCCGTTCATATACAGGGTGTTTTCAAATGACACTTACAACGTGTGCATGTAGATACCTCTTGTAAAATTTGACAAAATAATATAAGGATTGAGAGTGGGGTCCAGCCTATTTACTTTTCGAAATACGGGGTGTTAGAGTTATGAAAATTTAAATGTTTTCATTTGATTACTTTAAAATGGATGAATAAATTGTTTTGACATTTGGCAGGTTGTTTTTAAATGTAAAAAGGCACATTTTGATGGAAAAACTTTTTTAAATTCTTGATCCAGTGATATACATTCGGAAAAATATGTCACCTTTCACAAAATTTTGAAATGTTATGAATAACGAGCTAGACATCCTGAATGAATGGTTGATGGAAAATAAATTAATGTTAAATGAGCAAAAAACTAAATGTATGGTACTAGGTAATAAGCAAAATTGTTATAACTTCAGGCAAGGTCAATATATCATTAAAATTAGGGCGAGTTGTACCAAACACCTGAACTCGGTTTAATGATGACTGATGTAATTGTTGATAATAAATAAATAAATCAGCCACAGTCTAAACATCAGTTATCATTAAACCGAGTTTAGGTGTTTGGTACAACTCGCCCTTTAATAATAGTATAGTAGAATACGTAGATGAAATAAAATATTTAGGAGTTATTAGATCCTCAGCTCAGATTCCATAAACATATAAATGTTTTGTGCTAGAAAATAGGAAAAAAAGTTGGATATTTTTCTAGAGTTAGTAAAAGTCTTTCACTCTGGTGCAGAAAATTGATGTACAACACTATCATCTATCCACATTTTAATTATTGTATGTCTCTATTGATGTCCTGTTCTAATGAAAATATTCATAAAGTACAAGTCCTTCAAAATAAGGCAATGCGCATCTTACTTCGCACAAACAGATATGCATCAATTAATGAAATGTTAAAATCATTAAATTTTCTAAATGTATCACAGCTTATAAGGGAGTCAAATTTGTTACTAATTCATAAAATCGTAAATAATCTGGCTCCATCATATTTTAATACATATTTGAATAAAAGATCTTCGAATATGAATTACAACTTAAGGACGAGAGATAATTACCAAATTGAAAGATTTAACTCTGCAATAATGGAGAAAACATTATTTATAGAAGGCTTAAGGTTGTACACGTAGATTCAAAAGTTTTGCATTACCTTCTTCGGATGCGAAGGAATTTTTTTGCGCTAACAATTTTTTGTTGGCTTGTTTATCAATGTTTACCATTTCAATATATGTTCCATATTTTTTGCAAGATACAGATGTTTACAGTTTTTTTTGTGAGATAAAATTTTTAGTGCGATCATTTTAACATTCAATGCATTTGATTTTCACGATTTTAAGTGCAAACATGAATCGTCAAGTCATTAGTGAGATTGACCGTGCAAGAATAGTGGCTTTAGTTGAAGAAGGTCGTTCCCAAAGGTTCGTGGCAAACAGAGTTGGCGTATGGCAAAGTGATGTGTCTCGTGTATGGAACCGGTATCTCCAGACCAATTCTCTTCGTGATAGACCTAGAAGCGGTAGAAGGCGTGTTACTAATCAGCGGCAGAACCGCTATATCCACTTCCGAAGAAACCCGTCCATGGCAATACCAGCACTCCAAAGAGATATGAGACATGCGTTGGGAATTCAAGTATCGATCTCGACCTTACGAAGACGAATACTTGCGACAGGTTTGAGGTGTCGCCGACCAATAAGAGTGCCCAGTGAGAGTTCGCCGACTACAGTGGGCTCAAGAACAGGCGGCCTTGCCTAAAGAATTTTGGAATTCGGTGTTTTTTTCCGACGAGACAAGGATTTGTTTGGTACAAGATAGCCATCAAATAAGTGTGTGGCGGGATCCAACGAGAGTTGCTCAGCTTGCCCATGCTCGCCCCGTGCCGCCCTTCAGAGGAGGAAGTGCTATGTTTTGGGCTGGTATCATGTTAAATGATCGCACAGAATTAATTCATGTGGAGGGAACGATAACTGGTGATAGGTATCTCAGAGAGATTCTTCATCCTCACGTGAGACTATGGCGCGCAGCTGTTGGCAATTCCTTCGTTTTTATGGACGATAACGCCCAACCTCATCGGACCAGAGCTATAAATGAGTATCTTGAAACTGAAGAGATCAATCGTTTGAACTGGCCTGCCCTATCTCCTGACATGAATCCCATAGAACATGCTTGGGGCATGCTTACCAGAGCAGTGGTAGTACGCAGAAATCCACCCAGGAGTGTACAAGAGCTTGTTCATGCGGCCCAAGAAGAATGTCGAAATATTCCTCAACAGGATATCAATAATTTGGTAAACAGCATGGGCAGGCGACTTCAAGCTTGCATAAATTCTAGAGGTGGAAATACTCTTCATTAAAAGTTCTCATGCAGGTTCTCACTTAACCTTTTCTTTAAAAAGAATCAATTTGTATTTAATTTATTCAATTTCTAAGAATACTTTTTATGTTTAAAGCAAGTTTATTGTTGGATAATAAAAATTTTTGAGAAATATACACTTTTTTTCATTGAAACTAATTAATTATTTGATTAATCTCTGATCCATTTACAATGAACACATTTTTTTTTTCGGAGATTTAGGGTGATGCAAACATAGACTTATAATATAAAGAAGACCACATTGTTTACATTTTGAGGCGATCAATCATCATTCTATCTTTCAATTTTATCTCTCTCCCTCCAGATTGCGTCGTTGACAGATCTCCATAATTTAGAGAAAGTATTTCGAAATAATTTAGGTATATTTAAAGAACTGGAGAACACTGCTTTTATAATGCATATATTGAATAAAAACTTCCATAGACCATTTAATTTAGAATTGATAGATCCTTACATTACTAAATAATCACTAAACTTTGCAAATATTCCTAAATTAAAAACGAACAATAAGTACAAAACAGCGCTTTGGCAACACCCCATATATTTTAGTACTTTATTGAATGACTAATAGTATACGCGTAGTTTTGCTATGTTGCCGAAGTGATATAGCTCTTTTAGTGCTTACTTTACTATTAAAGGTGTTTTTTTAGTACTTATTGTGGAATTTTTACTTTGTTTGGCCAACCATGGTAAATTCTTGTATTGTCTGTGAGAAAGTGGAACATTTAAACCCAAATTTAACTTTTCATAGGTAGGTGAGGTTATCTTTTTAGTGGCGTGGTGTGGTATAAGTGTTTGTAAATATCAGAGGTGTAGAAGAAGGGTTTTGGTGTCTCTTGGTGTTAATTAAATAAACCACTACCAAATTAGTATACAAAATACATTATCTGAAAAATGTAAGACTCATTGTGAAAACCACATAGTATTTGTATTATTGTTGAAATCAAATATGACACCCAAACGAATAGCGGGCAGTCTAACATTCGGACAGGACAGTCTACTAGTACATCATAAGTTATCAAATTTTCATATTTTGTGTGCTTTTATATATTTTTCATTTGTTCATATTTATATTAAAGTAAGAATATTTATATTGTTAATATCGTTTAAACGTTGCGAAGTTTGAACTATTCAATCCAAATGTGAATGATTAACCTGATATCTAATGAAATGAACTCAATTTTCTTAAGCACCAGTAGTCACCAAACAAGTAGCTGTGACTACCAATGTTGGTATATGGCTTAGAGTACCTTGTACTAGGTACTATTTTAAAACTGGATAAAAAATACATATAAGTATTTCAATTCATTATTCATTTATATACCCATATCACTCTTTTATTTTGTTATTTTTTCACGTTTAACTTGTTTATCGATTTGTCTATACAGTTTTTGTAAATTTTGAATGACAATAAAACATTTCTCACTTTCCTTGCCTTATTACATCCTGCAATCATGATCCAATAAAAAAACGTAATAATATATTCAATTATTGATGGTAGATTTTGAACCGTGCCCCACTGGTGATGAAAATCAACAGCCCAATTACACTGTTGTCATTTTGAGCACGCGCCCGACAAGGACTATGCTTTCTTTCTTGCACTTATAGCTTTTTTTAAAACAATAATAGATCGCCTTAAAAAGCATTTTATCAATGAAATATTTTGTCTCTGGTATTTATAAGTCTATGGATGCAAAACTTTTGAATCTATGTGTATAATAGCCTACCACTGAGTGTCAAGACTTCTACTACTGTAAAACACTTCAGAACAAGATTAAAGCAAATTTATTTTGTGAATTGATGCTTGTATCTTTTTAAATTTTTGTAATTTGTAATCTGTTTGTTATGTTATAGCTTATTATTAGCTGAATAAAGTGTATTCTTTTCTATTCTATCTCTTGTATGTTGTTGGCTGCTTACTTCTTTTGTTAATAAAACCACAAGTTTGGACAAATATTCTCAACAATCTTCTCCGAATGTTTTAGATGCATTGCCGTTTTACAAATTAGTCTTTGCTACATGTTTTAACCATTAGTAGTAGTTATTAAGAAAATACAAGAAAAATATATATTTTTAATTTCATTAATAAAAAGTGATCTTGCAGACTTCATGAAGGCATTAAATATCTAGATAACTACAAATTTTTGGATATTTAAAGGTTATGTGCTTTTCACGTGAACACCATCGAGGAATACAAAATCAAATGAAAATAGCTTCAACGACCAGTGGCGTGAAAAATGGGAGGGGAAAGGTGACATATTTTTCCAAATGTACACCACAATTCATTTATCCATATTTCAAAGTTATCAAATTGAAACATTCAAATTTTTATAACTTCAACACAATTTTACGAGAGGTATCTCCCTGTATATGTAAATTTGAAATATTTCAAATTTTCCAGTTAAGTTAAAAATATTGATTTCGGGACCAAATAGACTTGAATATATTTTTTATGGAATAGACCACCAAATATCAATTTTTATTTTTGAAATGTTGACTGCATAGCTATCGTTTCGGTATTACAAGAACCACATTTCAATTTGAAAAAAACATCAATAATAAAAAATATTTTTTAACTTCGCTGAAATATATTCAATGTACAAATATTATCATTTCCATGACTCCACTAGACAAATTCATTTCTCGTGTTGATGTTACCGCTCCACTAGATGATAATTTAATCACAAAAACATTTATATATCTGCAAACTCGAATGAATTATCGTTAACAACTATTTCCGACTCTCTGACGATGTCACTGACGCGATCAAACTCGACCCAAAACTTCCAAATGCAATTCGAATGGACGCAAGCTTCGAATTAATTTTAATGGACCCATAGTTGGATTTCCTCGTAATCCTGTATCGCTACTTGCGCCCGATTTACCCCTTGCTACGAGCTAAATGCGGACGCGAAAATTTGTTGAAATATTATCACACGAAATATTTTTTTTCGTTCCACTTGGATAGAGTAGCACACTCAGTGAAGATAACAAAGGCAGTGATTAAAAATTTCATCACTGCCATTTATATACAAAAAGAAAATTATATCAATTTAGTTTATGCCCAGGCTATTTTCGTTGCAATGAAGATATTCCAATATTCACTCGAAGCGATTCCTTGTCATGCACTTAGCCATTATTGGAAGTCCCAACTGTTCACTAGTGTTTCAATATTGCTTCCATGTCGGAAAGAAAGCAGTTCTTGTTTGGTTGAATTTAGATTTTTATCATGATGTGTAGCATAAAGGTTGCTCCAAGAAACAATATTATTTATAGTTTTTCCAAATATCAGACAGGCTAGGTAAGTTGATTGATCGATTGATTGATTGATTGGTTCAGCACCACCGGTCAGAGGCTTAGAGTCCTCGGCACCTCAGCCTTTAGGTTTTCTGTGCTCCTGGTTGAGCCGTTTATATGAAGAAACCAGTAGGTAGTCCTTTTTAGGGTCAACAGATCTCCAATGAGATAATGCTACAGATAGGTTCCTCCCTATATATGCCGATTGTATGGATGTGCTTCCTTAGGGTACAGTGACCGGTGAGGAAACCCGTCACTGTCCTTATCTGGCCCCTAATGAGGTTTAATAATTCGTTAGTCAGCTTCTCCGAGGGTTTTTTGACCAGTAGGTTGTTTTGTTCCTGTTATGCACGTGTCTCCAGTACGACTGATGTTTAGTTTGAGTCAACCGAGATATACAGCACCGTGCAGCAGTTTTTGTTAACCCCAATACTGGTTCAGGGCCAGTGAATGCAGTTTCAGACCCTAGCTTTGCTAAGATGTCTGCCTCATTTCCTGCAATGCCCTTGTGCCCCGGAACCCACTCAGGAGCTGCTCTGTTGTGGTTAGCTGGGGCTAGTAATTTTTGTAGGCAGTCCTAGATCAGTCTAGATCTGATCTGAGACATGCTTGAGATTTCAGTTATGCCTGACTATCAGAGATTGTAAGGATCTTTTGGCATCTTCGTATGTCACAAAATTATTATCGAGAGGAAAAATCTATGAATATTTGATCAGCAATCTTCTCTAGCTCTTTTTGTCTCAATGCCTTTTGATATAACCATCTAACACATTTTTCCTCCATAATTCCTGACCTGGACAGATATTGCTATTGGCAATAACTAAAAAATTTCAACATAATTCGTTTACAGGAAAATATTCTTTACAATAGTAGTACTTGGACAAAAGGAAGTCTCGAGAAGGATGGAACAAGTCGATGGAATGAAAAATGCGGGTAATGAGGGCAGACTGAAGATAGACGTTGTAGTTCAGTTGTTGATAATCTTTTTTTTTCTCATATTTTTTGGGAATCAAACCACAATAATGTTTTTTATTTTTTATTTCAACGTTTCGGTAGCGTTCCAGCTACCGTTGTCAAGATTAACTAGTAATATTTTTGTTTTCAAAATATGTATAACTCAGTTTGGTGATTTTGTAT
>CAJUYI010004210.1:0-19440 GCA_910591695.1 Galerucella pusilla
TGCGATATATGTCACTTTCCTATGTGGTCGTAGGAAAACATATTTTCCTGCTTCCGTCACATCTTTTCTTTCTCAAACGTTACATCAAGTGTATTTTCTGTATTTAATATTTCGTGTTAATTTTGTAGTTCTGGGTCATTTAAATTTCTCAATGACACGTCAGTCATTGACTGTGAATATAATTAAAATAATAATTTTTTTTTCTGCGAGCGTAGAAAAAGTATAGTAAGCACCTAGCGTCAAAAGCAAGAAAGCAAAGAAACGTTTTAGACTCCTGATATTTAATATACTATTTTCGAAGATCTTGCATTGTTTTACAGTTTTTTTTTTTAATTTGGCCTTGAAGACATCCAAAAATGTATTCAAAGCATTAAAAAACAATAGGTTAAAGTTTTGCAAAAAAACGCCAACATAACAAAATTTATATGAATACTATTATTATCTACTTTACGTTAAAAATAACATTAGATAACCTACTGTGGTGATATATTTTATGTTAAACGAATGGGTTTGTAAATTTTTGAGTTCATAATAAGTTAATAGTTATTTATGTACCAAGGGCAAAAAACTGTATGTTATAGTCGAGCCTACAAATTGACAGCCGAGGCGCCAGTCAACAAATATCAAATGTCAAAATTAACTGTAGTTAGCTAACTTAACGTCAAAGCTTCAGACCGCTTCCTTTAATTATGTACCTACTGAATTTTGTCGTTGTTTAGTCAGTCGAAAAATGGAATCAAGCCGATACAATTTTAGCGTAAAAATTTTTTCTACAACTGCTATAAAAATTGACGAATTTTACATAGCTTACTTAATTTCAAAACCAAATATTGCTCATACTGTGAGAAATATTATTTCTCACTATACTCCCCAAAAACAAATTTACTTTCCTTACTTTACCTTTCCGTGCGGACAAGGGACTTTTTCACACGCTAGTAGAAAATAGTGGTTTGTACAATTAGTGTGCAAAACGTCACTTTTCCCACGAGCGCAGAAGTTTGTTAGGTTAGGGAGTGGAAAAAGTGATTTTCGTACAAGTTGTACACAATATTTTTTCTACAACCACATTTATCAATGAAAGAATTACAGTAATTTATATAGTAATTTTATTTGAACTTTGAACAGAAAAAACAATTTGAAAATCAGTTGAATGTGTAATTAATTGTGAAATTTGAACAATTTTGTATT
The DNA here is from genome assembly GCA_910591695.1 of Galerucella pusilla. Lineage (NCBI taxonomy): Eukaryota > Metazoa > Arthropoda > Insecta > Coleoptera > Chrysomelidae > Galerucella > Galerucella pusilla. The sequence continues at coordinate 1,189 of CAJUYI010004210.1, forward strand.
ATTATTATATTATTATAATTTTGATGTTGGTTCATAATTCCTAAAATAATGCTTAATAGGTTAATGTTTTTATGATCAATAAATTAAAATAAATAATGAAATAAATAGTTAACTTACTTTTGGTTTAAATTTAAAAATTGTAGACCAATAAGACATTCACTATTAGGTTCAGTTGTAAAAAAAAGTTGACAGATGATAGGTAGCTTTGTTTGACATTGTTGCGACAACTTCAAGAAAAAAGTACGAAAAATTTATAGAGTGGTGAAAAAATACAAATTTCCTCACGCTCGTAGAAAAACTATTGCACCTAACACTTGCGGAAAATGTTTTTCCGCACTCGGCTGCTTCACCGAACTCCACTACGCGTCGTTCGGTGAACGGCAGACTCGTGCGGAAAAATTCATTTTCCGCACTTGTTAGGTAAACTACTATTAGAATGAAAATTTTATTTTAAATATTTCTTGACTTACTCAGTAAATATCATAATATATTGTGTCACAAGGGCAGATAATCAGCTTTAGTAGCCCAAGACTAAGTTTGCTGCTTGTATGACTTGCAACTGTTTTTGCCTACCGAATAATCCCAAAAAATTGGGAAAAAAATTCATGTGAAACGTCAAATTAATCCAGTGACAGATGGTGAAAAACTTGGCGTTATGAATTTTCCACCCTGGAGCTACTAAAAAATAATTTCCGCTCTACTTTTAGTGTTCAATCATTGGATTTTCGATAAATATTTACAATCACCACTTTTCACAAAAAGTGGCCTAATTTTTTTATCAATAAATTATCAATAAAAACTGGTCCCACATTTCATTTCGGGGAGGAGGAAGGCAAAAAAGACAAAAAAAACTATTCCCTTCCCCTTTTTGGAAAACTTCATGTGGAATGCAAATTATTTTATATTTTTTCTAGAAGGGGAAGGGAATAAATATGTATTTATATAGATAGACATGAATATCAAATAATTTGATACTTTTTTCGAGAAGGAGAAGGGAATCGATATTTTCTCTTTTTTTTAATTTTTCTGTTGTTTTTGCCTTCTCCCTCCCCGAAAAATAATGTGGGACCACTTTTTATTGATAAAAAAAAATTAAGCCACTTCTTGGGAAAAGTGGTGATTGTAAATAATTACCGGATTTTCTATAAAGTAGGATAAAAAAAACATTTCCGAAACGAAATTTTACTTTAAACCGCTACTTTCCAATTTTATCGCCCTGCATTTCAAAAACTAGGAATATGACAGAAATTTGCCCGAGGACATTTTTCTCCAGGAGATCAAACTCTATAACATATCCAAAATTCAGAAAAATCCATCGAGTTCCTATTTTTCATTTTAACTAAATATCAAAATCCGTACCTGTAAGTTGTTAAGGTTAAAATTGCCTTTTTTAAATTTCTACCTCTGAATTATTGATAAATGTTTTTATTTTGCTGGTATCTACAATTTTTTGTTCTACTTTTTGCTTCAAAATTACTAATAAGAACTGACGTAGAATTAAAAATTCAAACAAGTATATACCAATTTTAACTTTAACATTATCAGTATAATTTTAATAATATTGAGTGTTTTATAAAGATATTTTCTATCGTAGATATATTTACAATAATAAATATTATATAAAAATATTTAAAACTCACCAAAATGTCCAAAAACTCAACCACTTGACACTTCTGACAGCAACCGCACGCTGTTTAAAAAAAAAACTGTCAACGCGAATTTTCTCAACGCCTGCCAAGAAAAAAGAACCCCGCACCCGGCGAATAATAAAACTCGGAATAAATTTTCGAATTTTCACGTTCGGTTTACGAGATCGGCGTTTCGTAAGTTTGTGTTGACAGCGCGCGATCTGCTGCTCGGACTGTTGGCGACTGAATTTAAGAAGTTGTTTTACCGGTCAGCTATCCCACAGACACTATTGCTTACCGAATAGATTATAATCGAGAGGGAAGAAGCAAAGCTTTCTTGACTTATTTCGGGTATAATATAAACACGAGTTTTTAGTTTAAGAAAAAAAAATGTTTTCTTTATTAAAAAAATGACTCGTGTTATTTATTGAAACAAAATATCTGTTTACTTATTGATTGCTTTTATTTTCGATATACCAACAGCGATTTGTCGCAAGAAACAATATAAAATTTATAAATAAATTTACTTTAACAAACAAATTGAATTATATCAATTTTTCTTTACGTATGGACACTTTTGATAATGCACATGCCTTATTTTTAACAATTTACAGTTTCTATTGAATATAACGTGCTACAGTGACAGGGGCGTATATAAGTGGAGGGTTGGGTGTTGAAAACCGTAACCTTGGAAAATACAATAAAGGTACAATCATTTTTCAGTAGAATACTGCCTTTGGAGGCACCTTCAATTAAGCTTTCCCCTTCTAAGCCTATCAGATAAAAAAGATAAAAAAACCAAAAGCCCCCCCATGTAATAGTATATTATACACCAAGGTGGTGAAGACTATTATTATTGACCGAGTACCAAGATTATTTCGCGAGAGGCTTTACCCCCAGCGGAATAAGTTGCGAGGTTTATAAATATCTTCAACACCATGATTTATATGCAATATTTTCCACTACTAGCCAAATTTAAGACAAAAATTAAAAATAATTCACAAACGCACCACGGGAAGCGTTTACTCCGTCGTTTGACTGACAGATACACTGTCAGTTTTCGATATACAGTGTGGAAACCACTTATGGAATAAAATTCTTTATGTCAATATTTTAGAAAATTATAAAAAATGCCGACACGTCAACTTTTGAATTGAGTTGTGCGTTATGTAAACATAAATGTAAATGTACAGGGTGATTCACGCAAGTATGCCATAGACGGTGTTATTTTTGTTTAATGAAACACCCTGTATATTTGCATGTTTTTGAAATCCTCTTAATGAACCGATTCCAACAAACTGAATAATGTATGGTCAATTATGAATTATACAGGGTCAAATTTTTATTTTTACAGTTATTAAACACATACATAAAATACCTGATGTATTTGATTTTAATACATTAAAATAAATGCTCAAAATTTTCTCCACCTAGTTGTTGGCAATAGCACAGTCTCCTATAGAACTCCTCCTTAATTTTGTTTAAAGTTTGAGGTGAAATATTCCGTATTTCTGTAGTTATCCTGTCTTTGAGGTCTAGTTGGTTGTGTTGCATATACTTTGTTCTTGAGATAACTCCACAGAAAAAAATCTAACGGCGTAAGGTCTGGCGATCTAGCTGGCCACTCAATAGTACCTCTTCGTCCAATCCATTTATTGGGGAAGATTTCATCTAAATAAGTTCTTACCATTAAAGTATAATGGGGTGTTGCCCCGTCTTGCTGGAACCAAACATTTTCATTCGGTAAGCTAGGATCTATTGCGTTGGAATATAAGTTTTCCACCGCAGGAATAACTTCATTTCTAAGCATATTTAAATATTTTTCCATTGTCAAATTTCCATCTATAAATATAGGACCAATAATATGGTCGCCTATGATACCGGCCCAAACGTTCACCTTTTGAGGGTACTGAGTATGTATCTCTCTTCTGTTAACTCCTGCACAAAAGTTAATTTGTAGGGATGAAGTTTTTCTTTGTGAAGACATCTTAGAACAGTTGTATATATGACTAACATTATTTTCACGGGAAATTTGACGTGTACTTGAAGTTGGATTCACTTCGACACTTTATCCACTTTCACATCATCTTCAACGAAGTGTGGTTTTCTTTTCAATGGTTTGACATGTCCAAGTTCTCTGAATTGTGCATGAATTTTAGACACAGTACTTTGTGAAATATTAGGCAATTCGGGATACCTGTGATTAAATAAGTTTGCCACTTCAACTTGACTTGTGCAGTTATCCCGTACCCGATCATCATTAAATTCTCAAATCGGTGAGTCATTGTTAGGTCGACAAGGAAAGAGTGTTTGACAAAGATTTTACTTTTTCAGTATAAACTGTCAACACATCAACAACTGACAGAATAGAAAACAATCCACATTATTTACCGATTTTGTCTAATTATTGGCGTTTTTAGGCAATTTGTAGGTATTTATGATAAAATTCATGGGCGTAGCAGGCTTTGTTCAATATACAAACACGTCTAATAATTACTTAGTTAGTTTAGATTTTTGATAAATCCATATTTAGCTAATTTAAAAAAGTACCAATATTTCATGTGTAATAAATTATTAATTTTAAAATTTCACCCTGTATATTTCATAATTGACCATACATTATTTAGTTTGTTGGAATCGGTTCATCAAGAGGATTTCAAGAATATGCAAATATACAGGGTTTCATTAAAAAAAACAACACCGACTATGGCATACTTGCGTGAATCACCCTGTGCATTTAAATTTATGTTTACATAACGCACAACTCAATTCAAAAGTTGATGTGTCTCGGCATTTTTTATAATTTTCTAAAATAATGACATAAAGAATTTTTTCTACTCCTGTTTTATAATATACTTATTAATCATCATTATCATTATTTGTATCAAAAATATTCATTATGATACAAATTTTCATTATGATACAGATTTTTAAGCCAATAGGAATGCGACATTCGCACAATATTTAATATAGCCATGGATATCTGGTTGACATTTCTGATATTAATTATATTAGGTCTGTTCCCTGCAATAAAAGTGTACCACTGAGCTATACGATTTTATTTATTTTAATTATGTTTTAATGCTTCTTGCAGTATACAAATGCAATATACATAGATAGTCCCAAATTTAGCAATTTTACACGCATTTTCTCACAGATAGACCTGAATTTTTCAAAATTATATAGCTCAGTGCTACACTTTTATTGCAGGCGAACAGACCTATTAAGTGACACTCAATTTGACAGCTGTCAAATAATTTTGATTTTAAAAAGTAACTATATTTTTTGTTCTTGGTTTTTATAATAAATGATAATTATTAATTAAATAATTCTTATTAATCGGAGTAGAAAAAATATTGTATGCAACTTTCATGTTATGGCCATTAATACACTCGCATATTATATACGAAACTCGCCTGCGGCTCGTTTCGTATCCTACAACATGCTCGTGTCTTAATGGCCATCATTACATGATCGTTGCATAAAATACTATTATTCCATAAGAGGTTTCCACACTGTATTATGAACGTACTCGTTATGTCATCAGTCATTTTTGGTTGGGCGCGAATTTTAAACTAATGGCATTTTCATTCAAATAATTTTATCTTGATAGGTAATTTCAAGCAGCAAATATGTTGAAGATAATCTCCTGGGTATACAAAATTATGCTGCACAAGTTTTTATTGAACTACTATCCCTGAATTCTCAAAATTTTCAATTTGTCCATTATTGACCTAGGTTAATAATAGAAAATTGTTAACCACTAATAGAGAAATTCAACTTCCCAGTTAGCTAGAAGAAGCAATAATTGTCAACTTAGCAGCTACTAGTGAAAAAAATTACTTCTTCTGCACAAAATTTATGCGCAAGAAGGCTGAAAGTAAATTGTTATTAGTCTAGAAGTATTTTGTAATCTGGGGGTCTATTCTCAAACAGTGACATTTTTTGTCGCATGCGAGATTTTACTCTTTTGTATACATCCTTGATTGACAAAAGTATAATCTCGCATGCGACAAAAAATGTCACTGTTTGAGAATAGGCCCCCTGGCTGTCTGGTTATCTTTCATTTTTAGAAATGGCGTGTTCTATCATCGCAGCAATTCATTTTTTGGCTACATATTGTTCTTCATCCATATTTTCAGTTCAACTAACTTAAATGTGCACCACGCGCCATTAAGTATTCTCATCTGTTCAACATTTTTAAACTCAGTTTCCAAACTACGCTCTCAACTGAAGTAGTGATACTTCAAATTAACTAATAAATAATATATTTTTATAGAGATATATAGTTTGAATTTATGATTTGAAGCCAATTTCAGAGAATCTTTCACAACATAATTATTTGATAAGAGTCTGCTATCACAAATTTATAAATTAAATATGACATGTACGTAAGCAGACTGATGAATTATTGTGAATAGAAAAAAAAATGGTACATTATCAACTGATTTGTTTTTGTAAATGAGATTTTTGTGCGCTAGACAAGGTTGTTTCGAATCTCTGTAAGTTCTGTGAAATTTATTTTTTTCTTTCTGTTCGCTGACAAAATCGATTTAAAAGTGAAATTACCAACATGTTGAAGTTGTTATCAATCTGTCGAACGTGGTATTGGTAGTACGTGTAACAACAAACCTTTTACACGTTTTTATTAATATTATTTTTTGCTATAGTGTATTTTCATCATATTGATAGCTAAAGAGCTCATTATAAATTCAAAAACGTGTCTGAAACACTTCAGGATGATTCAAAGAATTAAATAGAATTGTAAGTACTTTTTCATGTGAATAAATGTTTAGTTAGCAGCTTTCGCTAAATTCTTGCTGTATAGTGAACCGCAGGTATCGAAGACAATAGAACTCTAATACCATTACCATTAAAATATATTTAGAAGTGATAAATTTGCAGTGACAGTGCAGTGTAGTTGGGTAGGAAGTTAACTAGTAAGTTTTACATATAAGAATGTATTTGTATCCCTAAAAAGGTCTGATTTCAACGGTTCCATCCATGATATTGTACAGTCGCCACATAGTATTTTACGAAGAATAGTTGAAGGAAAATCGATTGAAACGGCGACGAGCATATGAAGATGCAGTGATGGAAAATAATAACGAGAAAATTAAAATCTTGGCAGTTTCAAATCAGATTGAGCAAGTTCGGTAGGTGAAGATGGATATCTTGTAGATGAAGGTAGATATGACTTGAGCAGATGGCCTAGGTGTATCCTAGCAGTATTTGGCAGTATTCCAGCTGTAATCTACCAGTATTCTAATAGTATTTTACCTTCTGTGCTAATTTTAGTTTGTAGACGAAAGTAGAGATGACTTGGGAAGGTTCGGTAGGTGAAGATAGTGATGACTTGAGCAGGTGATCTAGGTGTATCCTAGCAGTATTTGGCAGTATCTATAGATCTGTATCTGTAGAGTAGGGAGGGTGAGTGTAGGCTCACAGCACTTAGGCCACATGTGACCCATTGTACATCCTTCCGAGGAGTTGTCCTTTTAGGTCATCGTCTATCCTGTCCTTCCCAGGAAGGTGGACAGGTCACTAGGAGACATCTCCTTTATATCGGCAGGTGTAGGCCAAGACTCACTGAAAACACACTCTCTTATTGACGATAACTCCGGACACTCGCATAACACATTCCTGACAGTTTCATCTTCCTGTTCACAAATCCTGTGTTCACTAGCCCCATAGTATGGAGGTGTTACCTTAGTTGACAGTGGTCAGTCAGAGATCCTATTGTTAAACGTAGGTTTTTCCTGGTCATTGCCAAATATTTCTTCGGCGCCAGCTTCCCAGGGTCGTCCAGGGTGATCCTAGCAAGACTGCATCCTTTGATTCCATCGCATCTTTTAAGGGATTGAGCATGGGTGTAACGTTTGGCTAGTTCCGCAATTGTCGAAGTCGTTAGGCCGTAGGTGTCACTGGGTCCTACAATTTTTAGTCCAGCCGCTTCCCTGGCTAAAGAATCGCTAGTGCGATTACCTTTACTCTTGTCGTGCCCTTTAACCCACCTCAGGATAATATTGTTTTCTGCCGAGGAGTTAGCTGAATCTTGGTGGAACTCTAGTACTAGCCCCGATATAACACGTTGTCTGTTCAAGGCTAATAGGGCTTGTCTACTATAAGTGCAGATTGTTATGTTTTTGCCAGAAATTCCTTCTCTGGTTAGTTCTTATGTGGCAATTGAGATACCTGTTAGTTCTGTTTGAACCACGCTGGTATTGTTTCCCATTCACCACTTAATCCTCAGGCTTAGTGCTCTCGAGTAAACTCCACATACTGAGCCTTCTTTCATTTTTGAGCCATCTGTATATATGCGTATTGCATTTGCAGTATCTGGCTCTGTGCCCTGTTTTATACTTATTCCAGCTGTAATCTAGCTGTATTCTAAAAGTATATTTGCAGCTGTGCTTATTTTAGCTTAGACCAGTCTTTCCCAACGTGGGTGATAGCGCCCCCTTGTGGGCGCTGCAGGCCTAAAGGGGGGCGGTAAGACCCAGAAAAAAAGGGGAGCGTTGTGTAGGGCTTTGGGGTCGATTTATAATTTCATCTACCTAGCTAGGAAGACTCTTAGACGCCGACTGAGCTTTGGACTCTCGACTACATCTTGTGAACATCAACTAATATTAATTAAGATATAGCTCAAACTCGGTTCGATATAATAGACCGCGGGCAATCATGTTTTAACAAGTTTTTGTTAAATAATCCGATTTGTACATCCCTGTATCAATCGGCTGGTTCTATAATACTTGTTCTTGCTTGTCGAGTACGATTGGGCGTCGAATGAGATAAACGAGTTTATGCACGTTTGTCTTATTCCTGTTGGTGCGTGCTGCTTATGCAATCCTATATAAACGACGTAAATTTATTTTATTTTCATTTGCGGTTTCGCGCATAATAGATAAGCAGTACTTGATTTCAACATCTACGTATTTCTCAAAACAAAACAATGTCGGAAGTGAAAAAGAAGAGACGGCAATAGGTACTGTGCGGAATATATTAAATTCGGATTTATTAAAAATCCCACAAACCCGTCGTCGCCTTTGTGTCTACTATGTCTAAAAACATTTTCGAACGAAGCAATGAAGCCTTCAAGACTTCGAGCTTCGTACAATATCTCTTTGTTAATTGCTCAAAAAGGCAAACCACACAACATCGGAGAAGAGTTAATTTTGCCAGCAATAAAGGAAGTATAATAACTACTGTGCTTCATAAACCGGCCGCAGATATTATCCGAAAAATTCCTTTGAGTAATAATTCAGTGCAAAGACGAATTGATGAAATAGCTGAAAACATTGAAGAATCATTGTGCAATCATCTGAGGACTAGTCAATTCTCAATTCAGCTCGATGAGTCCACTTTACCAACTAATGAAGCGTTGTTGCCAGAAATTTTGAGACAGATACAAAAGGCGAAACCATATTCAATACATTGGAAAAGTTTTGTGAAGAGAAAGAGATTCCTTTGAAAAATATTATATCAGTTGCTACGGATGGCGCTCCGGCTATGACAGGGCGCCATAAAGGCTTCATAGCGTACTTAAAAAATAAAATTCCAGATGTCCTTGCTATACATTGCGTTATTCATAGACAACATTTGGTTGCTAGAAACTTAAGTGAACGACTATTTCAATCACTGCAATATGTCATCAAAGCAGTCAATAAAATCCGTTAAATGATAGATTATTTCATCAGCTTTGTGTTACTAATGACGAAGATTTCAACCGTTTGTTGCTTCATACTGAAGTTCGTTGGCTGTCAAGAGGCAATTGTCTGATGGAAGAAGAACTTATAGAATTGACAACAAACAAAGAAATAAAAATCAAGTTCAAAAATGGATATCAAGAATTTTGGCTACAAAAACCGATCCCGCAATTGTACCCTGGATTGTGGTCAATTGTTCAACGATTTTTGATGGCATTCCCATCGTCGTATTTGTGTGAACGTGGATTTAGTGCTGTGGCAACGCTGCTTACTAAAAAGAGAAATCGTTTGCGTGTTACCGAACGTGGCGACTTGCGGCTGTTTTTGACTAAATTGGAACCTGATATCAACAAACTTATTGAACAGCATCAGATTCAACCTTCACATTAGTTTTTATATAAGAATTGATTATGTTTGTTTTATTTTCAATAAAAGATACTCTGGCCGAATACTATAAAGTTGCGTTTCAATAATCAGTTATAAGTACTTAGCGGTTTTTAAGTATGTTTAAAAAGGGGGGCGTTAAAAAATAATTTATTCTTAAAGTGGGCAGTAGACAAAAAAAGGTTGGGAGCCCCTGGCTTAGACGAAGGTAGAGATGACTTTAATAAGGTGGCCTAGTTGTAGCCTAGAGGTATCCTAGCTGTATTTGGCAGTATCCCAGCTGTAATTTATGGCTTGCGTTGCAAAAATAGAGGAGGCCGTTGGCAGATGTCAATTGTCTAAATCCCGGTTTCAAATCAGATTGAGCAAGTTCGATAGGTGAAGATCCATAGCTTGTATATGAAGGTGTAGAGATAACTTGAGCAGGTGGCCTTGGTGTATCCTAGTGGTATCCTAGCAGTATTCCATCTGTAATCTACCAGTATTCTAAAAGTATCCTAGCAGCTGTGCTTATTTTAGCTTGTAGATGAATATAGAGATGACTTTAAAATACGGGCGAATGCAGCAAGTGGATACCGTGCTTAAACGGTCAGGGTTGGGGAATTGGAAGTGGCTAATGAGACGACGAGCGGGAATTAAAAAGTATCAACTATGTAAATTTGAAAATCGAAGTAGGTCGATAGACATGTTACACACAATAATTGCTTCAAGTCTCTCAAGATAAGACCTAGCGGTGCTGAGAAAACTAAGAATTGGTCACACTAAGTTTACTCAAAGCTACCTTATGTCATCTAACAATCGATCATTCTGTTCAACCTGTAACTGCATCTACACCGTTGAACACATTATTTTAGAACGTCAACAGTACACAGCTAGCAGACAGCAGCTCTACCTCAAAGGTAGTCTTCAAGAGATACTCGGAAATCCACATACTCTCTTCACCGTTCTCCAGCTCTTGAAAGATGTCCAGCTGTACCACAAAATCCAATTACTACTCAATCAGTTAATTTAATTGTATACTTTATTGTAGACTTTGTTTAAGATAAGAAAAAGCCGCGTGAAGTTTGCCAACTGACTTGCGCACAAACCCAATACGGTCTTGTTTATCTATGTCGCTTTGTCGTTAGACCGTCTCATGCCATTGGCGTCACAAAAGATGATTTGTGCCGACAGCAATTTTATTATTAATATTTGAGGTTGTGTTTGAAGGAATCATTTAAGGTTTGTTCCAAATAAGCGAAATGATGCGTACATTAACGTCACGATCATGCGCATAACAAAATTTCTGTTCCAACAAGTTCCGACAATTCCACGGACTGATAAAAATGCGTTCCAACAAAAACTGGACACGTTCATGAACGTGTCGGCGAACGATCATTTTCATCAGAGATTTGGATGTAGAACCGTTCGTCCAAACTGTCAGTTGATGTTTTAGGGCGAGTTGTATCAAACAGTATCAAACACCTAAACTTGGTTTAATGATGACTGATGTGTAGTTATCATTAAACCGAGTTAAAGTGTTTGATACAACTCGCCCTAAAGGTTAGGTAATGGTAAATAAACATAAATCATACATAAATAAAACGTGAACTTATAGGGTTGTAATAAAGTTCCTGAAAGTGGTAACAGTTTAAAAATGAATCGTAGAATCGTTCCAACAATGCATAGGGTATGATGTTCATGGATTAATTCACGTACATGTTCTCTAACGTTTGATTCGTACATAAATAAGTTTACGAACGTTCACGTACTAATCAGAAGGTGGTTGTTGGAACAAACTATTTTGACAACACCCCTGAGGAAAAAAAATAAACAAAGCGTTCAGAACACGTGGTACTTAATAGTAAGGTTATGATGAATTATAACGATAGATCGTGTTTGAGTTTAGTTGGTTTTGTTTAAGTATTTTTTAAAGTTATTTTAATTGTTGAGCTTGCATATTTAATACATAGTATACATATAGTATAGGTTAATAGTTGTTTGTTGTTTGATAATTATTGATCCTGTTTAAGTATATTGTTTTTCCTCAGGGGTATTGTCAACTGTCAACTGTCGAGGACATGCCCTATATTTTTGAATATTTTAAGATGTTCAGCTAGTTTTTTTGTGTTGCGTGTTTTATTTGATCTAAAACTTGTTGATGTTAATGTAAAAATTATCACAGTCAATGCTGATAGATTCTAATTTGACTCCAGCCTACAAAATCGTTCTTCTTCTTCTTCTTCTGATTCTTGGCCTCTTGCTTTGCAGCATCCGGCCAGGTAATTTCTAAAATGCAGTTTTGCCAAGAGTGTACTTTTACGCGCGTCTAGTATTTGTCTAGCGAATGTCAATTTTACAATATGGCGCTGGTTTTGACAAGTTCACGCCTACAACTGCAACTTCACGTGGCTCGTTTTTATGTGAAACAGAGTCTGCCGGTGCGAATGGCATTAGTAGTCAAATACGTTTAATTGAAAAAAAAATAAATTAATACATTGCGAATTAAAATTGTATTTCATCCACTAACTGATGCTTCGGAGAAAAAATTGTTTCACGCATGCAATTTCAAAACAATTTTACTCTAATTTGCAATTTTTGTTCCATTTTATAAAAAAAAAGGAAATACCGATATTTATATAGATCCATTGTTGGATACAATAAAAGTATCAGTCTAGCCTCATTTTTTTTAATAATGGTCACAGTTTAATGATAAAAATACCTTGATACAATTGCAACTGGAGAGATTAGCATCGTTATGTCCTAACGATCATTAGTTGACATTAATTCTAGTTGCTTTTTGTATTTGGTTATTAGTTATTGTTGTTGAAAATCGCAAATTTTGTGCAGTTTGTTGAAAATGTTCACGGTGACTACCTCGATAATCTTATTTTGCAGTCTTTGTGTAAGTAACTTATTATTTGAAACAAAAAGTTATGGTAAATATTTACAATCATCTAATTTTTTTTTAACAATAAATTATCAATAAAAAATGGTCTCACATTTTATTTCGGGGAGGGAGAAGGCAAAAAAAAACAAAAAAAAAATGAAGGAAAGAAAAGATATCTATTCCCTTCCGCTTCTCGAAAAAAGATTCAAAATATTTCATATTTATGCCTATCTAAATGATGATGGAATAATTTTTTTGTTTTTTTTTTGCCTCACCCCTCCCCGAAATAAAATGTGGGACCACTTTTTATTGATAAGAGATAATTACGCCACTTTTTGGGAAAAGTGGTGATTGTAAATATTTACCAAAGTAATATTTACTTAAATCAATAGATGTCAAGATAATAGTATCATACCATTGTAAGGTTTTATAGCCTATAATTTTCAAGGGGAAGATTATGCTTAAAACATAAGAATTTCCTTTATTTTCGCTTTTTATTTAAAATAGTAGGTACTTTATTTATGTTAAAATAATAACCTTTCAGTGTTGAAAAGGGAACATTTTCCTAAATAATTTTGTGATTATGATTATCAAACAATCTAAACTAACTGCTAGTGTGATAAGTTAACCAAAATTATTTTATTTTTATTTGGTCAAAATCATATCATATCGCCTTACAAATTTGAAAATTACTTTTCATAGAGTGGACCGTTCACTAGGAAAAAACACCTACTTTTCGATCACTTCCCGCCCTCACTTCCCTCCGAAATAATGTGATCTTTAATGTATTTTAGATACATATTTTTTATATTTAAAAATATAACATATTGATAAATATAATACCTACATATTTCTGGAGGGGTACAATCCATCAGGGGGACATTTTTCTTAATTTATTATTCGCGAACTTAATATCATGGAGACTAGACATACTCCATCCATCCATACTCCATCCGACTTTATCTGATATTTATTCATATTGGTGACAGTAGTTGTCAAATGTATCTAATATTTTAGGTGTGCTCAGAACAAAACAAAGATTTATTAATTTTGATCGGGATATGATGGTTGTAGATAAAATAGTATACAAACCTCGCTAGGAAGATTCATTCCTGTCTCGAGATAATAGCTAACTAATCTCTCGACTGTTCTGAAACTCTTCCCACCTCGGTGTGTAATATACTTTTTTGCGCGATCGATCTTTTTTGTTTATTTACAGCATCGGTTGTCAGGTCGGTTAGGTTGTGTTTACTGGTTTCTAATTCTAACACGTCGGTAAGTGATTTACTTACCGTTCAGATCGAGAATTATAAATGTCACTTTTAACATTTCGTTCATTTCGAAGCAATTTAAATTATTTTATTTGAAATTTATTTCAATACGATCGCGCAAAAAATGGTATAAGCATCTCGAACGTTAAGGGTAATACCGGTCTCCAGCAAAATTGGAGAAAAATATAAAAAGTGATAAATAGCATAAAAACAATATCAAAGTGCAAATTATATTTTAAACTGATCGAGAAGTATAAATGTCACTTTTGACATTCCGTTCATTTCGAAGAAGTTTATAGTATATTAAGTATCAAGAACGGTAAGGGTTGTTTACCGGTCGACAGCAATGTTTTGAATGCTTATTCCATTTTTTGCGCGATCGTATTGAAATAAGCTTCTAATAAAATAATTTAAATATTTTCGGAATGAACGAAATGTCAAAAGTGACATTTATACTTCTCGATCAGTTTAAAATATAATTTGTCTTTTGGTGAAATGGTTATTTATTACTTTTTATATTGTTCGGTTCGGTTCTGTTCATTAGAAAAATGTAAATCTTCCTATTTTTTTGTTCCTTTTGTGTAATGAATGAGGTAATATATTATTTAGGACCACTTGAATGTATATGTAGGGCTAAGACGTCGGTAAGTAATTTATTTACCGACGTCTGAACGGTAAGTAAATCACTTACCGATGTGTTAGACTTAGAAACCAGTAAACACAACCTACCGACTTGACAACCAATGCTGTAAATAAACAAAAAAGGTCGATCGCGCAAAAAATTATTTTATTAGAACTTTTAGGTATTTCAATACGATCGCGCAAAAAATGGTATAAGCATTTCGAACGTTAAGGGTAATACCGGTCTCCAGCAAAATTGGAGGCCTCGCTACGCTCAGCCTCCAAACATTGCTGTCGACCGGTAAACAACCCTTACCGTTCTTAATACTTAATATACTATTTCTGCCTAATTTCATTTTGGTTCTGTTAGACTTCGTGACCCTTGGAATATCATGTTAATTTCAAATATGTTTGATAGCTTACCTCAAAATAAAGCAGCCTATAATAAAAATTTCGCTGGATAATTCACTAATTACTTTAAAAATCGCGAATTGAGTTCAAAAAATGGTACCCTTTCAACACTATTTATTACAATTTTACGATTAATAAATTCTCTTTCAAAGCCACATGATCCAAAAATTATTTTCTTTTAAACTGCTCTATAGCATTAAGGCTTTCTAATCGCTGCTAAATTCCGAGAGTCGGAAAAGGAAAAGGAAAAGAAAATATCGCTTGCAGGCTTGCACTAACCTTGATTGGCATCGATGTTAATAGTCGCGTTCATCCCAACAATGTAGTACAGGTAGCGACAGGTAGAGTGATCCATCGTTTCTTAATTCTGCTGGACATGCTAATCTTCATATAGATTAGATTAGGTTAGATTAAAATTGGAGTGGCTCTTTGTCCTATACCACTGCGACCTTTGTAGATCGATTGTGGTCCTTCCTATATTTAGAGCTCTTTATGCTTTTTATTATATTCATTAGCCTGGATACCGCCTCCCTTGCGTAGCTCTCTGCCCTCGGTTTTTCTTCTCCGAGTATGTGAAACCGCACCCTTGCTAGGCCTTTGCATTGATTTATATACAATTTTGATTCCAGGATTCAACTTTAATCAACCCGTTTAGATTAGAATCAAATCCAGACAATGCCAAGTCTTGTTTGTGGATAATTATCCGCAGAAGACCACCAATTCCAACATTAGCACCCAATCCTACCCGTAAGTACTTTTTTCTACTAGCGTGTGGAAAGAGTCACTTTTCCGCACTAGTGCGGAAAATCAATTTGTTAAGTTTTTGGGGAGTATATTGACATTTGAATATTTAAAATATATATTTTTATGGTTGTAGTTTACCCAATGACTGGAAAATTAAGAAATTCATTAGAATTCTGCTATAATTTTTGATAAAAAAAATGTATTTTTCAATAATTTTTCAATGGCCCTGGTATAAGCCTCATCAAATGGATGTCAAATAATAATAATTGATTTGTTGATATGTATTTAATAATAAATGTTTCTTTATGTTAACTTTTGAGTTTTTTCCGCATGCTAGTAGAAAAAATAGTGTACCTAACACTTGCGTAAAGTGACTTTTCCGCACTCTATTGCTGGCCGAACTTCGCTAAAGCGTCTTTCGGCCATCTGCAATAGCATGCGGAAAAGTATCACTTTCTGCACTAGTTAGGTAAACTACTATATTTCCAGAGCACAACTCACCACCAATTGGGGTATTTACAAGGAACCATAACCAATGAGAATCTCACCATATAAGATTGGAGAATTACGGGTTGTCTAAAACGAGATTTCTCTTTTATGATTCGGAGAGTTAGAATCTCATGTAAAGCGCGGAAGATAAGCCAAGAAACATGTGCCTATATGATATCTGTGAAATTATAGACAGTAATTCATGAAACAAAATATGCAAAAGGTACTTTTGTCACGAATGGAAAAATTGTTGATATTTCAAGAGAAAAAAAGACGCTTTATCCACGTGCTAGAAACAATATTTTTTCTACGGCCCCGTACAAATGATAAAATCAAAATAGTAATTTGGAATTATTTATTTATCTTTCTTTAGTAAATTACATGTTATGAACACATAATTACTGAATTGGAAAATATATACAACAATATTAAGAAAAATTAAAATCTATAGGTACAGAGCATTTCAATCAAAACTACCCACCCCACATAACCAACATATTTGCTGCTTGAAATTACCTATCAAAATGGAATTATTTGAATAAAATTGCCATTAGTTTGAAATTCGCGCTCAACCAAAAATGACTGATGACATAAGGAGTACGTTCATGATCTATGGATTACGTAAGGAGCGAAAATAGACAGTGTACTTGTCAATCAGACGAAGGAGTGAACGCTTCTTGTGATGCGTTTGTGAACGCTGTGGTATACAGTGTGAAAGATATATTGAATATTTTATGAACGCTCACTCTGTACCCAAGTATAACTCTTCAGCTACATTCGTAATCAATTCGCTGGCCAAGTGGCACTTTGGCACGCAAGCTAAGCAAATCTATTTCAGTGTTATCGTTCACAACGCAATAATTTGGCGTCGAAATTTCTTGCAAACTGCCAACTTTCACTTCGACTTGCACTTCGTGTCGGCTATGGGACATGCGCATTAATTTTTGTTATTTGTTTTTTATATGTGATTGTTTGGCATTTCCATTGAATAGTATGTTTTTGGTCTATCCCAGTAGCTCCAGCGCAAACGACACTTTCCATGTTACCAGTCGTTACAATGACGTCTACAACATCAACAGCAACAACCTCACCTGAAACAACAACCACAGCCCCTTCTGCAGAGACGTCTACAACTTCTCCTGATTCAACTACAGCAGCCCCCGTAGTAACAAATACCATAACCACTCCTGTAGTAACAAAGGCAATGACTACAATTGCAGCGGAAGTAACCACAGCTGCTGGCGAAACTACTGAAACTGCTACTGAGACCAGTACTGAAAGTACAGAAACAATAGCAACAACAAAATAATAATAAAAATGATCAAAAATAATTTGTTTTTCATGCCTTATCCCCTTTCACTCAAGAACAATAATAAACATTCCAATATAATTTCAAAAATATTTAATAATTCAAAGTTTTAAAAGCGCTTGATATTTTAAATCTATGTGCGAGCCAACTTATATGCAACTACCAATACAGTAATCTTTATTGTGTTGCCTTATATTTAAATTGTCTCACACTATGGAAATTTGTTGTTCATATTGTAATATATGCTTGGGTAAAAATCAACGTAAAAACTAACAATTTAAAAGTGAAGAATTTGCAATATTGTTCTAGATTAATACGGAGTTAATAATAATTGAACTTGTTTTATATCTATGCAACCAATAATGGTGAACTGTATTGGTGGTTGACTATTGATTTAGTCCAAAGTGAACGTATCATTTCCATCAGCATTTTGTTAGACAAATGTCACTTAGTTCTTGTACATCAGTTTGTTGTCAAGTTGTAAAATGGCAGTCGCTACGGGAGTCGGTTTGTGATGCATCTGTAATAAATTTCAACGAAAAACACTCGTTTCGTTCGTGCAAAGTGCTTAAAAAGTGAAATGATGAATTTTGGACTATTCACATCAGGTAACTAAAACGTTTTTGTTTATTACGGCCTTAATACGTGTATGAAACGTAGTTTTAATTTTTTTAATTGATTCTTGGAGTAATTTTAGATTTATTTATTCTTACGTTATTAATTTATTGTTGTGTTTACTTAATATTCAGATAAATGTAATGTGTATTCAAATGTCTGCAGGAGTTTTGTATAAATTGTTTATTTAAATTCTTAATAGGAT
>CAJUYI010004211.1:0-19435 GCA_910591695.1 Galerucella pusilla
TTAGAAGCCCTAGAGATAAATAAAAATAAATATTCAGATAATCTTCTTAACGACCAACTTGATATTAACAATTCTCCCTTATTAAACCTTTTTACCTTATAGAAAGGTTCCTGTAGGATTGTTGTGAATGAGTTTCCAGGTAAACTTGTTAAATACTTTAGTTAATCCCATATTTAGACAAATTCATTTCATTTCCTTGTAAATAGATTATAATTTTATTGTTAAATATCCGTATAATTTAGTATTAAGGCACTGTATAAATTGAAAATTTCTCATTAAACTTCCATTCGTTTGAAAAAGCTACTGTATTAGCGAAACGCGTCACAACTTTAAGTTTAAATAATATAATGTAGATTTAACAAAATAAAATTGTTTGATTTCATAATAGATACTTTTAATTTTTCCGGAAGTTACTATACTAAATAGCACTCTCGTGAAAGTGACTAAAGTATTTACTGCAATTTGTAGTAGCGACTTCTTACAGCAGATAGGTACTTCGATTTCAAGAAGCAGCTTCTTGAGAATTCTACGGTTAGTTTTGTTTGTAAATGGATGGAAAACGCAGAAGAAAGATATAGAGTGCATAAATATTGGTTAACTCTTCAAGGGCTGTATCTTTTGCAGACTTGATGGCAGGTGTCATTTTTTTATCCAGCAGTATCTCGAAATATAGCATTACAACAAATGATAATTGTATATCTTCATTTTGATCTCTTCTTGCTGTGGCAAGAAGAGATCTGCATCTGAAGACATTTTACACAATCACGAGCACACTTTATTACTTTTAATAATTTAATTGACAACCAAGAAAAATAGCGAATAATATTTCGGGTAGTTTCGAGGGTAGTCTTGACAATTTTACATTTTACAACAGCAACGATGGAACAGAAAATCTAATAAACTTGTCATGACCTGCTCCCCGAGCAGAAGGAGATGCTGCACATGTCGAAGCATATACTAAGGGCTAAAAGAAGATACTATAAGCAGAGTAGTAAATACTTCAACGTTAAGCAGATTCTACCGGAACTGACCAGAAGCTTCATGATGGAGCAGATACTATGAAGTAGATCCTTGAATTTGTAGTATTAGCATGTACTTCGTTTTTATTCATACCACCCATAAATGTCTTCAACATCATGGTGTTCGTACAATTTTTTCCACTACCAGCGTAATTTAAGACAGAAATTAAAAATAATTCACAAACGCACCACGAGAAGTGTTTACCCCGTCGTCTGACTGACAAGTACAGTGTCAGTTTTCGATATATTATGAACGTACTCGTTATGTCATCAGTCATTTTTGGTTGAGCGCGAATCTTAAACAAATGGCATTTTTATTCGAATAATTTTATCTTGATAGGTAATTTCAAGCAGCAAATATGTTAAAAGCAATCTCCTGGGTATACAAAATTATGTTGCACAAGTTTTTGTTGAACTACTATCCCTGGATTTTCAAAATATTTGAATTTGTCCATTATTAACTTAAAATGACTGATGACATTAGGAGTACGTTCATAATCCTTGGAGCGAAAACAGACAGTGTACTTGTCAGTCAGACGACAAGTAAACACTTCTCGTGGTGCGTTTGTGAATTATACTTAATTTTTGTCATAAATTTGGCAAGTAGTGCGAAAAATTGTATATACACCATGGTGGTGAAGACATTTATAAGCCTTGCACCTTATTCAGCTTGAGACAAAGCCCTTCGCGGAATAATTTTCAATTATGAACTACAAAATTACACACAGCACAGAAAGGTTGAGAAAATGCACGTGTAACCCACACCTGATGTTAGATTTCTTGTATTCTTAGATGTATTAACAACATATGTCAAGCAGCGAATGCCGAACGGACGCAGGGAAAAGGAAGTAGACCTCTCCCCTCGCGCCCGCCTACGTTGGCGCGCATGCGTGAGCGGTTGAATGGTGTAAGAGCGCCAAATTTGAATATCTTAAACGAGATCTAACAATATACTATTGTTAGTGCTGTTTCCTACCAACCATTTGCTACTGGCCAAGGCTTCTGCACATCCCTTTGTGTTATTTGGAAATATGGGATTGTAAATTCTTGTTTTAGGTCTAATTCTTGCTGCAGCTCACTATTCGTTACCTCCCGAGGCAAGTTCAAAAGAGAATGAGTGAAATATTTTTTTTTGTAGGCCATCTGGTGTGTCTTCGTTATTATATTTTATTACTTGTGTTGTAATGGCTTTCGAACTCTTTTTTTTTCAAGTGCCTTGAAAAATCATGTGAATTTTGCCAAGATGCAGTTGCTATATATGGTATTTTTCCAGTAAAAACTCTCTAGTGTATAAATAGTATATTAAAGTATAAGTGGATATTAAGGTCTTTAAAACACGTGTGAAACCGGAGTGCTCGAAATAGAGCAAGTGTTAAAGACCAGTTATCCACGAATACTTTACGCTATTTTTTTATTGGTGCACTTTGAAATTATAAATACTGGTCTATAACTACTACAACAACAAGAAATGGAAATCATAGATGGAAATAAGAACTAAATGTCAAATATGGTTGAACTCGTGATGTATATGATGTATACCTTGCGTTGTCATGGAAATGAGAAAAGCATAAACTAATTTGTAATTTGATGGAAGTTCACTGTGAATGTCAATAGTATTAATTTAAATACCATCTTCTATGATTTGAAAAATCGAAATATTAATATTCCAAACAATACCAACGGCACTTTCCATTTCAATTTATAAATTTGACATTGTTAAATATTGTTTGAATAAAAGTTTTGACGCCAGATCAATGATAAAAAAAAATTGTCATTTAGACATGATTTAGACTGATTTAGACTTCGTTTCTCGAGTTGTTGATGTTGCCACGGTAACTTTAAAACACGCGCGTTTTTTAAAGTTCGATGTAAACACGCTAAGGCGTGCTTTGAATAGGTAAAATGGTTCACCAATAAAAAAAAATATATTACAAGTATTAAGAATATAATTCCAGTATAATCTTATATGATTCGAGTGATCAGTTTAATATCCACAGAATCCTTTTTCCCTATTCGTGCAATCTGTCGCACAGGCCAGTGAAGTAATACACATCCGGTCTTAATCTGGCAACCATTCACCGTATTCATGACGATGATTAGGGACAAAACGATCTCTGCTTTTCTAATCAAACAAAACCCGCTGACTTTTCACAACAATACCCTCCCCCGTCTACTGATTGAAGCCTTGTAATGTCGAGCTCACAACCCCTATCCAAGTATTTCATCAGGTTTTCGCTATGTTCTATTCACTTGTCTCTTCATCCCATATTCTATTCAACCCCGACTATTTTTCTTTCTTATGTCTGTCCGCTCTTGCATGTTCATGCGAATTTTAGACGCACCAATCGCTGCGGCTCAGCCAGGGCAGGGTTCGCAATCTTATAAAAATTATCAGCATGCAAAATTATTTTTACGAATAAAATAAAAAATAATTTTACACAAGATTTTCTTCATTTTTTTTGTAAATTGTTGGTGAACTAGATCTATTATGCCCCCTTAGTTCTACTTAGTTTCTGACGAGAGTCTCAAACTAGTAGTTCCTTTAGTCCTAGTCTTTGATTGTTTAAGCCCTACTAGATCTTTCCAATGATCAGATTTTCTCGGCTTCACCTTTTTCTTCCAATATTACATTGGAGCTGATTCCGCAAAAGGGTTCAGGCCCCCAGAGAGGTATTTCAGTACCCCTCTCTGCTAGTTCATCTGCTTTTTCATTTCCTTCTATTCCAGTGTGACCTGGAATCCATAGTAAGGTGACTATATTGTTCTCGCCTAGTTCATTGAGTTTGTCTAGGCATCCCCACACCATTTTGGAACTGATTACACAAGAGCTCAGTGCTTTAATGGCTGCTTAACTATCCGATATTATGATAATAACTGGGCGCAATACTGAGCTTCAAATTTTGAACTAGAGTTAAATGCAGCAGCTGCAACACAATCGATTGGAGCCAGATCTGGAAAACATTGATATCAATTTAACAAACTTCCCAGATAGCACACTACATCTTAAAGACGTCCAGTTCATGTCTTAATTTGTTCCTAACGTCCTGGTACGTTAAACGGACGTTTTAAAAACGTCTTTCTTACGACAAGTTTAAAACGCCTTTGGAGGGATGTTTTAAAGACGTTTTAAATATGTTGCTAATGTGGACGTTCAACTCTTTTAGCAATTTTTAATAGGGCAAGTCACCAGCATCACTAAATTATTGAGCACTTGATAGAGGGCGACACAGACATACACTTCCTATTCATGTCATCCTTTAACTTTAGAATCATATGAATCAACATTTGGAACTAACCTAACAATGGACTCAGATCAGATAGTTGTTGAATATTATGGAGAAAAGAGAAAAGTCAGGAGAACTGTAAATCTGAATCTAAACACTTTGAAAGTGGAAAGAATATTTAAATAATAATTTTCAGCTAAATTAGTTGAAGAAGAGTGATATATATATATATATATATATATATATATACGTACCTAACTACCTAATCGAGGCCCACTACGTTCTGAAGGCAAAGCAAAGCCCTATAGAGGGGAAGGGTTTTTACGTCTATATATTTCGTAGTACTTACGAGCCCCAGGGAAGTATCACATATGTTACCAAGCCCATGTGTATAAAAAGTATGTAGTTTGTGCATATTAAGATGCCCGCCAATGTTGCCAAATTTTCTGCCACCGTTATGTAAGACCCGAGTCTTGTTGAAAGGCTCCCAAAACCCGATTTTTAATATAAAATGTGGATAAAATGAAAAATGGAACAAATGAAAGGAACAATGAGATTTAAAAAAGTTTTTATTATTATACTACAATAATAATATATAATAAAACTGATGAAATTATTTTTGCCGAAACTCATTGTAAACCATAGTTTTAACTTTTACCCAATTAGTACAACCAAAAGTTGATTCATATTTATTCAGAAATTCATCCACTTCATATTTGCGAGGAGCAGTTTTTTCATTGATGTGACTACTAAAATGTTTCAAGACAATTTCTTTTTCTTCCTTGTTCCAGCGTTTCCGATTGCCTGTCTTATTTTCTAAAATAGTAACACATACATTTATAAAAAATAAGTAAGCTCACCAAATCATGCTTTATTATATTCGCGTCCGATGGAATACATTACAATGAACCACCATCAAAAAGAGCAACATAATTTCTTATTTGGACCTAACCAGAAAAGGCTAGTGATGATCTCTATCCAATTCATAGTCTATTTGAAAGAATTTAAATAGCTTGTTACCTCTTAGTACTTTTTTGACTGGTACGTCTTCACACATTTCGAAGGATGGTCTTTTTCTGGTGTCATTATTACTGCTTGGTATATTAGTATTTTCCAATACATCAACAAGTGTATCTGAATTTCCTTCTCTTTGAACATTACCTCAAAATCGTTCAGTTAGAGGCCTTTGAACATTATCTAAAAATCGTTCAGTTAGAGGCCTTTCGTCATCATCATTCTCCGACTCAGAACGGTCGGTTAGCCGGAGTCCGAGAACTACAAGTGAATTAAAATGAAATTTGCATTTGAAGAGTTATCAGAAATTCGTTCTTTTCAACCTATTTCTTATTTTTCCAATTTTCCTTGAAAAGCTGATTTCAAAGGTACCAAATTTATGGGGTTTACAGTAAATATTAACGATATAACAGGGTGTTGAAAATTGCCTTTTTCCATATTCCTATTAAATTAATACATGGGGGTCATGAATTTGGAGCTTTTTCAGTTTTTGACCAACTTGTATCCATTTTCCAATAATATCACTCACTAGTTATTGAAAAATTAAGATTGGAAGATGTAACGGAGCCTTTATGCCAATGCCATGTGACTGACAAGAAAATTATTAAGTTGAATAAGTTGATTTTCATCATCTTGTAACTTTACTAAAAAGCCCATGTATTTTGGTATTTTTGAAATCAGTTCTTCGAGGAGAGTTAGAAGATCAAAAATTTAAAATAACCTATTCATGATTAACTTCCGGTATAACTGGAAGCGATAAGAAGATACCAATAGTTTTAAAGGATAGTTCTCCTTTCAGAATCTCTACACGCGAATTTTCAGTTTTCATTTATCTGGAGTCATCGAGATGATATTTGTTTAACTGATGGTTTTTCCTCCGCACCCTGTATATTGCCTCTCAAGCATGCTATGAATAAATTTTTTGTTAATTTGTGCACCGATAAATTAACTCCAATGTTAAAATTTCATATACCTGGAAATGTTATTGTCACTTTGACATCGATAAAAAAGGTGCATCCTTTTTTATCGGATAAAAACTTCTCTTCCTCAATATCTAGATATCTAGTAAGCGGACGTCACTTTTACACAATGACAATGAGTCGCAAGTTTGGTTGATAAAGATAATTATTGTTGTTGTTCATCCATATATTCTGTCGTTAATTTATCTTGCCAAAACACACTCGAGCTTTTCTTTTATCAGATAAATTTATCTTTAACTCAAAGTTTTGCCAATCACTAATTTGCTTGAAAAACTGACATTAGATAAAATCGGTGTCGCGATTTTATGTCAGTTTTTCTCGTAAAATTAGTGATTGGCAAAACTGTTCCGTTGCAAAGAGAAATTTATCCGTGTGTTTTTACTGTTGATAAAATGAATAACTTACCCAGGTATTTAAAGCCATTGCCACTAAACGTGTACTTCTGTTCATTATTCACTAATGCACTTGCACTTGTTTGACATATTAAACATAATATCAAACTATCGTAGAAAATACAGTATTTATTATCCGTTAAACCGTTGCCAGATTTCAGGGCTTCGAATCATATTATTTCTTTGCCGGGCGGGAAAAATCGGACAAACATATACCATTTGTATATAATATATACAAAGTATATACAGAACATTCCATTGAGACGCGTAGCGGAATTTTGGCGAACTAATACGAGTATATCTGATCAAGAAAGTCGGGCTTAGGAGTCCCATACGGAAATTCGACAACAGACAATATGTGGGTAGGGGAAACGCTGAACAAATTTATACACGCTTGTCTTTAGGAAGCCCAAAACCGGGCTTTCTATGTCGGCGGTGGGCTTCGTATAACACTAGTGGTATAGTAGATTGGGCTTCTAATTGGGGGATAATATGTATATATATATATATATATATAGAAGGGCATTATAACATTTATTTCCATCAAGTAAAAAGACGGTATATAAACACGTCCAAAACTGTGTGCCTTAAAGACGTACAAAAATGGATGTCACAAAGACGCCTTGTTTTGTAACAATGTACGTCCTAAAGACGTCTTTAAAACATATTTTGGATATTAGCGGACTTGTTCGAAACGTCATGAACATCGTGAACAAACGTCTTTAAGATGTCTTTGAAACGTGTTTTGCTATATCTGAGTTATACACTGACATAATTAGACGTCAAAATAAAAACAAGTACTCGAAGTCAAATTGAAAAAACAAATAGTTAATCCATTAACTAACACAATCATTCCCTTTGATCTAAATCACAAACACTGATAAAAGAAGGGACGGTTGTCAAGTTTTAGGGCCCTAAGTGCGTATTGTCATTGGGAGTTTAGCTTTGAGCTTTTCAACGTGAAATCTGTTAGACACTTATTATATCACTAACGATAGTGAGATCGTGAACGATAGTAATGTTACTAGTATTTGTTTGCCTATAGGATAAAGTAAAAGTGGTAATTTGAAAGGTAAAAGTCGGTAAACAATAAAAAAATTGTACTACAGTACCTTGAAGGGCTAATAGTTGGGTTAGAAACATTTTTAAGTTGCAATAAAAATGTGGTTTTTCACAACTAGCTGTGAAGTTGACAATTATTGCTTCTTCTAGCCAAATTGGAAGATTTATTAGTGGTTAATAATTTTTTCTATTATTAACCTAGATCAATAATGGACAAATTCAAATATTTTGAGAATTCAGGGACAGTAGTTCAACAAAAACTTGTGAAACATAATTTTGTATACCTAAAAGATTGTCTTCAACATATTTGCTGCTTTAAATTACCTATCAAGATAAAATTATTTGAATAGAAATGCCTTGAGTTTAAAATACGCGCTCAACCAAAAATGACTGATGACATAACAAGTACGTTCATAATATATCGAAAACTGACAGTGTACTTGTCATTGCAGGGTTACCAACTTTTCGATAATAAATATAGCATTGTTTGTGAAAATAATCGCCGAAATCGCCAGTTGTCATAGAGCGAGCGAAGCGAGCAAAAAGCGCGCTTAGCGTATTTTGACCTGAAAAACACGAATTTTATAATATAATCGTGAACATATCTCTAGTTTTCGGAATAATTGATGCCAAAGTTTGAAATTTCACCTTCTATGTATGGCAAGTTTTGGGCAAGTATTGTATCTTCTTAGTTCTCAGGACATATTACATACATTTACCATTGTTAATTATGATTTTTGTCAGAGAAAGGCATCATAAATATATTATTTTTCCGTAATTTCCCTATTATTTCAATACATGTCAAAAAGAAAGATAGATATCAATAAAAGAAGGTGAAATTTCGAACTTTGGCATCGATTATCTCGAAAAAAAGAGATATTATGAAATTCTTGTTTTTTAGGTGAAAATGCGTGAGTACCAACAAAAATGAATGTATGAATTCCAAAATACAAGGACAAGTGACAAATCAAACAAACGTCAATTCAGTGTCAATACTGTCAATTGTCTGAATTGATAATAGTGGTTAACCTTGCTTAACCATGGATTAACCGAAAATGTTCTGTATGGGAAATGCACGATTCACAATAAAATAGTGATTTTCTCAGAAAGTGAATCCGCCCAAAATAGCCGCAGAGACTAACGAATATCGCCCAAAAAATAGCCCTTAGCCGAATCATAAATAGAACCGCCCCTCAAGAAAAATAATAGCCCAAATGGCGATTAATCGTCCGGGTTGGCAACCCTGCTTGTCAGTCAGACGACGGAGTAAACGCTTCTCGTGGTGCGTTTATGAATTATTTTCAATTTTTGTCTTAAATTTGGCTAGTAGTGAAAAAATGCATATAAACCATGGTGGGGAAGATATTTATAGGCCTCGCACCTCAATAATTTTAGTGTTCGGTCAATAATAATAGTCTTCACCACCTTGTTGTAGAATATACTATTTCACCCATAACAATAAGAAGTTTATCAGTGTCGTATCATAGATGGAGAAAAGAAGAAGACTATTTTCATGTCTTAAATTAATTTTATACAATTAAAAACATAAACTATTAAATATTTCCGATAAATTAATAGTAAATGTCTCGTTATTAATACAATCGAGAATTTTTAAAGCCGCAAACAAAAGCAAGTTCTTTACATACACAAAAATGAAAAACAAGAATAATAGGAAACCTCGTGTCGAGTGTACTTAGGGCACTTGGTGGACTTCAGAGCACGCGACCAGCATGTGGCAATCGAGCGGGTGGATGAAATATTTTTAACCGCCCCCCGAATTTTCGACTGCTTATTCTAGAGATTATATTTCGGTACAGACGTGTGTTACGGGTTATGGTTGAGCTTTAGAAAATTGTTTCAAAGTAAACATTACAGATTATTCTTATTATTTATTGTGTATGATATAGTTTTATATTTATATCACAAGGAAAGGGATGTTTATACACGAATTTTGTTTTATTTTCTCAAAAGACTTGATACACTACAACTAAAAATTGTATTCTTGTTGATGCCTAACAAATAATTAATTCCTAAGAAACCTCCGTCTGTATGGAAAAATTTAATATAAACTGTTTTCAGCTAACTTTTTATTGCTCGGAATTATGAAGTCAAAATCCTCTAGTATATATGTAAAATTCTCCATTGAATCGATTGCCGAAGACAAGAACGTTCTATCTATCATATTAGTCGAGCTATGAGTGTCTTTAGTTTTGAAAAGTAAATTTTCGAAAATTTCATGACTCCCTTTGGAGGAGAAAAAATGATTTTATACAAATACGGACTGTGGCAGTCAATGTCTCGTCCCAAAAAACCTATCTAGACGGATTTTGAGCATTTTTTATGTCGAAAACATTTTTATTATCGAAAATTTTGAAGCAAGGGCTAGGTAAAGAAATATTTAATATAAACTGGCTCCGCTAATTCCCTTATTGCTTGGTATTATGGACTCAAAATTCATTGGTATATGTAAAATTTTCCGCTGATTCGAATGCCGAAGACTAGAACGTTCTATCTATCTTATTAGCCATGTTATGAGTGTCTTTAGTTTTGACAAGTGGATTTTCGAAAATTGCATGACTCTTTTGTCGGAAATTTCGAAGCAAGGCCATGGGGTCAAAATTTGAAGTTCCCTTCACAAATTGTTTTGATTGAAAAATTACTTTTTTATTTAGTTTCTACCAACAATTATAGTGTGCTAACATTACATTACAACATAGAAAATTATATTATCAATAAAAATAATTGCTGCTTGCTTAATACATCAGATAATTGGTTTAACAATAGATTTATAAAACCTCTAAAGGGAAAAGTATCCAGCTAGTTATAATTATATGACAAATGTCATAATAAATTACGCTAATTTAGATTGAAAGTAATCTGTGTGAATAATTAATTTTTCCTTGAGTCTTCTGACGTATTTTTTTTAATAAGTATTAAAATTTTCTGTTATAAAACATTGAAATGGATAATAAATAATCAATTTTTAGATTAAAATGGACTTTTTTTAAATATTTATACAATTTAAGGTATTATCTTCAATAAAAAATACAATTTAATTTTTATATACCTATACCTTTAACATACGATAAGAGAAAATATTAAAAAATTCAAATATTCACTATATAGAAAATAACAAAGATAAACGTGCAGCGCAAAGAGCATACAGGGAGTTGTATCCAAATCGTCCAACACCCGCGGACAATACGTATTTACCAACAGGT
Source organism: Galerucella pusilla (assembly GCA_910591695.1). NCBI lineage: Eukaryota > Metazoa > Arthropoda > Insecta > Coleoptera > Chrysomelidae > Galerucella > Galerucella pusilla. The sequence continues at coordinate 10,913 of CAJUYI010004211.1, forward strand.
AAATAATATCGGTGGTTTTAATAGAAAAAGGCGACTAGTTCATGCAAACAACCAAGATCAATTAGATATACTGCTTTATTTCGAAGGTAAGCCCTCTTATAGGTATTCTTGAGAAGTTTTTTGAAACACTATATTATTTTTTAGAAAATTCTGAATGTAGTATAAATAATGCAGCAGCTCATTTGAATATAAGTTACTCTAAAATACAACGTACGTTGAAAACTAACAATTACAAACCATATAAAATTTTACCCGTACAAGTTTTGACAGAGGCTCATAAAAGGAAAAGGTTTGAGTTTTGCCGTCAAATGCTCCAAAAGTTAGATGAAGATCCTGATTATTTAACTAAAATATTATGGACCGATGAATCGTCCTTTTCTACGGCTGGAGTTTTTAATAGGAAAAATCGTAGGTCATGGGAAAATAAGGAGAATAGAAAAACCAATAAAAATATCAAAAAGAAAAACTCTTAGTGTATGGTGTGGAATTTTCAGAAACAAAATTGTTGGACCCATATTGTATGATTTCAATTTAACTGGAGTTACCTATCTGGAAATGATTCTTCCTGAAGTTGAAAATATTCTTGTAGAGAATTTTTTGGACGTTCAGGATATGATTTGGATGCAAGATGGGACAGCTCCGCATAATGTTGTCCTACCTGTTAAAGAGCATTTGAACAATGTATTTCAAGTGTGGATAGGAAATAATGGAACCATATTATGACCTCCTAACAGTCCGGATCTATCCCCTATGGACTCATTTTTTGGGGGGTTTTTAAAAGACATAATAAATAATAATAATGACTGTATTCAAGTCATTAAAGAACGAATTTAATTAGAAATCTAAATGTTAACAATCAAGCCATTTCTGATACAATTCAAAATATAATCAGACGTTTTCAATTATTTATTGAAAATAATGGTGGACACTTCGAACAACTTTTATAAGTTATTATTTATTTATAATTGTAAAGTTATCTCTGTTATATTCGTTATCTATTATTTGTAATTTTAATTAAATGTTGACCAAAACTTTTATTTATTATAATATCGGAAGAACGGTGTAAGATAGGGGTATGACATGGTATATTTTTGAAATCAGAAGAAAAACATCTTTTCAAAAATTCAATAATATATAGGGTGTCTCATTTAAAAAACTTAAATTTTTTTGTGTCCCCTAAACTACGCACGCCACTGTACTTTTGTTAACGTTATAATAAAATTAGTTTATAACCACACAACTTTTATTTAAAAGATTTTTTTGTTTATACAATAATAACTATGGTAGGGGCTGGGACATTTATAATGAATAACCCTGTACCTTTCAATGGCATTCTTGCCAAGTCTGGTAATGGTATTTAATCCCATTCCTTCTTGTTGCTTAATTCCGTAACAAATTTCTTTGAAAAGTTAAACTTCTCCATGTCCCAGGTTGTCTGATTTCTAAGAAGTGAGAAGGTGGTTTTTTTTAATGATTTCTGCTCTACTTAGTCTGTATCTTGTTCTTTCTGCAACACTTTCCACCACCATACTGTTCATGGATACAAAAAAGTTAAAGTGGGCATGTCTAAGTCAGATGAACACCCTCGCAGACAGAAACTAATTCGGAAATATCATTCAGGACGGCTCGTCGTCATTTGCCACCCTCCATAATCTGCAACTTTTACAATCAGACTTACTTTCTGGCATCATGTAAGCCACGCGTTGTTGTAAATACTTTCAAATTGTCCTTCGCTTATCCTCTAGTTCATAATAAATTAGAGCTCAGTCAATACACGCACTAGAAGGGTCCAATAAATGTGTTTTCCCAATTATATTTTCAATTTTATGCCTCTACCTCTTCTTGGTTGAAGTTTGCACTTCTCATTTAATCTCCTTTATTCACTTGAAGCATTCTGTACACTTTTTTAGTAACACTCCTTCCCCAGCTTTCATCTGCATTTATGCAAGATAAGTCTTTTTAATTATCATTTGTTAAAGCACAAATATCTGTATAATCAATTTTTCGACAATTTCCACAGCTGATAATATTTCTTGTTTAATATGCTGTGTTCCAGTATATATAATTCACCTTTTATAATAAATATATGAGGGTAACACACGACAATTCGTGTCGTAATTCCTTGTTGATGCAATAATATCACAATATCTCTAATGGACTGTAAGGGATGGTTGAAAGTTTTCATTGTTGCATGATACATTTAATGGTCTGGTGCCTTGGTGTACTTACATAAATTTCTCTTAATGAACATATGCAGTGAATAAATCTATGGCTGCACAATTTTAAGTTTCAATTATATTTTTAAATCTTCATACTATAAGTACATTCAATAGCCTTCTTTTTAATAATTATCAGATTCTTTTTGTAACTGAAAATACTTGAGAGAAAAAGACGTCAGACACATTGCCGCTACGAAATGTGCGTCTGCATCCTATTTTGGATAGACCTGCCTTTTTTCATTTCTTCCTGCTGTTAAAGTAATGAAAAGTTTTTAAAAACTGTTGGGTCAAAATAATTTTTGATAACGAGTTTAAAGTATGTTTATTCTCTTACACACCCTGTATATTATGTCGGTATGTTCCTTTTTGCCATGGTGAGTATTTAATTCAAAGGAAAGAAAGCAGTGCCTGGATTAAAGACCCAAAGGAGAAGATCGTAGAGAGGATCTTGGGAAAACTCAAATATTTTTCTTTTGAAAAGAGTCGAAACTTCCAACAACTCCGGTTCAGATTAGCCCGAGGTATATGCATTAATAATTCATCAAACTCCCAGTAAATTTTCTCTCGTCTAAAGGCTGCAAAACGTTTAAAAAATTCACGAAGGTCGAAGGTAGAGATTCGTTAGAAAAAATGCTCGAGGATTTAAGAATATATATACCGCTCTTAATTTAACTTTTCAGTTTTATAAGTAATAATTCTCATGGGTTTTCAGTACCTAGTCTCTGTTTGATTTATATATTAATATTTTTTCGGTTACGTAGGTATTTCCTAAAATTCGTACTTTGATTTCTTTTATAATTATTGATAAATATTTTATAGTGATCGCCATTTTTAGTCCAAAATGTGTTTCCTGAATCATACAGTCTAAATATAATGACCACAAACTCTTTATATGGAAAGTTTCCATCGAAACGAGGAAAATTGGGGGCGCTAGCATAGCTAAGAGTCAGAAACTTTCATAGTAAAGACCATGGGAGTGAATTATTTTAGGTTATGTAAATGAAGAGTTTGTTTATTTTCATTATTATTACAGTAAGGCAGTGAATGAGAAATCTTGACTTCTTCTTCAAGAAATTTTGTCTACAATGTCAAAATTTTCTAGCGACTAGCGGTAAAATTATTTTACTTAAAGTTTTTCGGATAAAAACTCCGCGACTAACTCTGTATTTTTTATCTCTAGCTACTCTCGCGCCATCTGCTATTTACTGCTTACCGCTGGACACTTTTTCGACATTTTTCCTTTACAACTTTGTACTCCTTACATCTAGTCTTCATGTCATGAATTATAAATTGCATTTGCTGTGTTTCAAATGTCAGTTTTACGTCAAAACAGTTATTTTAATGATTTATTATTTTGTCCACGACCACCTAATAATAAGTCAATATTTTACCTCCTAACTAAAGGTATATGGTACCCATATATCAACTGTCGTGAATTATGGTTCATAATACACTGTAGTGTATTATGGTTCATAATTCCCGACTAGAGATGGGGGTACAATATGAAATAAACTATTAAATCTGTGTTTTTTGTTCAGGAAATTTGTTTCTGACATATATCGTATCTATAAAATATTGCAATTTTTAGTATTGATATTTTTCATAACGATATTTTCTAATATTAAGTATTTAAAACAATATATTTATAACGGTACGTTGTATTGATACTTTCTACAGTATCGCCCATCTCTATATATGTCAAATTATTTGAAGTAGCTGCCACAACATTTTGAGGTTGGTAATATGCCAAATCGCTACTGACTTTTATTTTTATTTATTAATAAATAAATTGAGTGTCGTGGACAAAGTATAGTATTCTACTCGCAATTTATGGCCATAATTCACTTGGGTGACTTGCGCCCCTCGCCTGCGGCTCGTGACGCAAACGTCACCCATCATGAATTATGGCTATCATAAATTGCTCGTTTAATAATATACTATTATTTCACTTGCTTGTTGATTGCGGTATTTTTTTTTCTACGTAAAATGAGGCTCCAATTACGATGGACGTAATAATAGATATTTATTTCACCCCATTGGTTAGATATTGATACAATATTATTGGCAATTAATCAGATCGTGTTCGATTGCAGGATTTAAATGTCACCATTCATGAATATAAAGTAAGATTATAAACTACTATAATGTAACCCAACGATAAAAGCATCTATATATCCACATTCATAATACTGAAAGTGATAGCGCAGGGTCGTACTTTACAATTTTGTAAAAGGAATTTTAATATTGAAAAAGTAGCATTTTAAAATCGTTAAAAATACGTTTTTGTGTAGATTAAGACAATCTTAAAGTTATTTTATTATTATTATCATTTTGTTAAATCAAGGACATTTCTTAGAATGTATTTCAGTCTCAAAGGGAAATGATTTTTAGTTTCACTACTATACACTATATCAAAACTTATTTATTATATTAATTTACAGGGTGTTCTATTCAAAATAACAAAGTTGCAGTCGACTTCCGGTGGAACCGGAAGTCTGCCATCTTTGAAAATATTTTAGTTAAAAAGATCGTATCTGAAAACCAAAACGTAGAAATTTTCATGATTTTAATATAAGTATTTTGCCATATTCAGATAGTTTTAACTCGTCGTGGGACACCCTGTATATAGACAGATACAGAAGGGGTGAACAAAAATAGTTGATTTGCGTAACACAAAATTATAAAAAGTTACTTAAAAGAAACTAAAATTAGTAATTTTCGAATAAAACTCTCACTAGCTCGCTGAAAATCTAATAAATTCGAGACTACGGTTCTGTTCCAGCCCAAATGGCATAGAATTAGTGGCTGGAGAGAAGTTTTCTAAATAGGGCGTTAATGCTCAAATGGAATAGAAAAATGCACCATCTGTTGACGATCCTTACACGAAATGTACACCATATTTTTTGCATGTAAAGTTAACACAATTAGTCGAAGCTGTTCTTTGTACTTTAACTCCACTAGGTTTTTAACGCCACAAATTATATTGACAAGTGGATTGAAAGAAGGTGAAATTTCTCGTAAATTACCCATAAATAAATAGATAATAATATTATTTTTTAAAGAAGAAAATATAATATCTATGAAGTTGGAATCATATGGAAAACTTTTTTAATATTAATTTTAGGAAAAAAAGTTATTCTTCATAAAAATTTCTGCATCATCTAAAACCTAGAATACAGTCATCAAATATTAAAATTTTTCAGTCGTATACGAGGTTGGTAAAAAAATATTAGTTTCACTCAAGAGTAAAGTACCTTTAAATTTGACAATATCGAGAAATGTTACTTGGAAAAGTTGATCAAAATTAAAAATTACGATTAAATATGTAATTACATTCATCTTTTTTTTAATAGAATTCAAGTGCCTCGACAACTATGGCCATTGGCACTGTACAAAAGACAAAAAGACATATTATAAATACATACACTATCTTAAAACATAAAATATGTAAAATAATCGGTAAAATATCAATCTAGTTTATATTTTGTGGTAGAGGTTAGTTGAGTTGAGGAATTTCAATGTCTTTGGGATTTCAGCAGTGCAGTTTAAAAGCTCTCTCAGGATTGGTGTTAGGTCTAGGCGCTTGTATGTAATGGTGTATTCCTGGTAGTCTATGATAATATGTTTGACGGTTAAAGCACTATTGCAGTGACGGCAGACGGGAAGGTTTTCAGAAGACATCAAGTAACCATGTCTGTATCTGGTATGGTTGATCCGCAATCGTCTAATGACAGCAGCTTCTCTCCTGGTTAAGAAATCGAGGGAGAGACAGACGATTAATGGTTGTATATCGTAAAGGGCTGTTTTGCTGTTGAGTCAAAAATTTTGCCAGGACTGCTTGACGGACTTTTTGAATAATTGTTTTATGTCATCTGGGAGCTGGAACGTTGTTGTGGTGATGGAAGAAGAGGCTTCTTTAGCATGGTGGTCAGCGTTTTCATTGCCAGTAATTCCAATGTGAGATGGGAGCCAGATAAGACAAACTGTTACATCACGAGCTGAGAGAGTTTGATAGATGTCATGGATGTTTTGAACTATTGGATGGTCAGTAAAGATAGTATTGAGTGAATTAATTGAGGAAAGTAAATCGGTACAAATGGCGACGCACTTGACAGGAGAAGAGATTTGCTTGAAAGCTTGGAAGATGCTATACAACTCACCAGTGTGAACGCTACATGTTAAGGGCAACCGATAGGAACCTATTAGTTCGTGGTTGGTTGTGATGGAGCAGCCAACACCAAAAGAAGTTTTTGAGGCGTCTGTGTAGAGAACTACATCATATGGTGTTTTTTCTAATATTTCCAAAAATGCTTTCTTCATAAGTATGTTGGGCGATTCATGTTTATTGAACTTGGTGAGGGAGGTATTGAATAGAGGAAGTTGTTTAGTCCAAGGAGGGATATGAGGTTGGGGAAGCGGAGTGGTCATTGAAAGGTCGGTATTCTCAAGTAATGGGAGAAGAAGATGGGCAATAGATTTTACGCTACGTTTGGAAGTAGTGTTGGAAGGATGATGTTGAGACATTGATGTGAACAAAGGGTAAACAGGGTTAGAAGGGTTAGAATATGTTGATGCAGCGTATGAAAGGAGAAGGAATTGACGTCTTAGGAACAGGGGTGACTCATTTGCTTCACAGTATAGAATAGCAGCTGGACTAGAACGGAAAGCACCGAGAGAGAGTCGAAGGGCTGTATTGTGAATAGAGTTCAGTGAGAGTCGATGGTGGATTTAGAGGCTGACATGATTAACAGCAGGTATCAGGGAGTTATTAAAGAAGATTAGCGGTGTACCGGATGGGGATCTTCTGCTAAACTTTATGACCTTCGATTTACTTGGAGATAAGAAGAGATGTAGGTTGTTGGCTTTATCTTGCAGCAAATTTACTGCGTTTTGTAGAAGTTTGCAGATGGTGGAAACAGATTTTCCATGGCAGTAGACAATGAAATAATCAGCATATTGAACATATTTGATGGAAGTTGGCGCATAAGTCGTTTATTGAAAGGATGAATAGGGTGGGACATTCATTTAAATTGAAACTTCAAATTATTTTATTTTCTACTAATGTTCCTATTTTGAATGAATATTTATCTCTTGTGATTACGAAACACATAATTATCTTTTAGGTTTTCCATGCTTTTTAATATTTTTCGCATTTAAAACTCGGACTAAGGGCATATTCATTCATTTTGCAAATAATAAAATACATTCAAAGTTATAAAATTAACATCATATTGATGTTAGAAACAAACAAATTTAATTTTCACTCGTACTAATGCTTCGACATATCTAACTTTTTTCAGTAAAATTTTTCGAAATTGTCAAATTTAAAGGTACTTTTCTCTTGAGCACACTCATATTTTTCAACAAACCTCGTATACGCCTGAAAATTTTTGATATTTAATGACTGTATTAGAGTTTTTAGATAATGCAGAACTTTTTATGAAGAATAACTTTTCTTCCTAAAATTAATAATAAAAAAGTTCTCCATATGACTCCAACTTGGGGATTCATCTTTAATATTCTTCTTGCTTATCTACAACAATTCCAGTTGTAGTTCCTTTTTACTCCGTTCCTAGTTTTGTCAAAATATATTTCAAATATCCTTCATGCTTTTCCAACTGTCAACCACAGGCATTTTCCAACGCATTGTTAAACACGAGTAATAAACAATTAAATTGTTTTGTTACATAATTTATTCAAATTCAAGGACTTTGTTTGTTCTGTTAAAAGCCGATTGCTTTACCATTATTCTTTTTTTAACGTCCCATATCTCATTTGAAGTTTCTTGAGCTAGCAATAATAATAATTTTTTCAATTATTGTAACTAAACTATCTGTTTACAATAAATAACGAAGGCTTGATTCCTTTCATCAGTTCAGTACTGAAAGATCGTTGAAAAGCAACATGTAGTGTATTCAAAATTTTATTTAATAATTCACGTATCGATTTAAAAAACTGTAGAAATTGTAATAATGGAAATTTTGAGCTGAAATTTGAAATACATGTTCTTACATTATCAATTGATGCGGATAAAAATTGAGAATATTTTATCTAGGATATTTCGTATACAGGGGAACGCGGAAGTGTCAGGTACTGAAACATGCAACGAAAATTATTTTCAAACGTTATTTAAATAAAAAATACGCATATTTAAGAGCTTAAACTTCCTTTATTATTGGTTCATTTTAATGTTTATATATGTGAATATTATTATTAATACTAAAGACACAGATTATATAGTCTATATAGAAAGGACAGGGAGTAATAAATCATTCATTTAAGTAGATTTCATAGACGTACCAAA
>CAJUYI010004212.1:0-19432 GCA_910591695.1 Galerucella pusilla
TCAATGGCTAATTAGATTGTTTATAAAAAATATCAATACTAGAAGTATTTTTTTTTGTAAAACCATGAATTAGATAAAATAAAAATTTAAACAATCTCAAGACGTTATAATACAGCCTAGACGTTTCCTTTGATATACCTTAAAAATTAAAAAAGACTCTATACATTACAAAATGGAATAATTTCTCTCAAATAAAAGAAAAGTGTAATCGAGTGCCCTATTTTAAAATTAATATAATTGCTTATCAACATAATTAACTAGGTTTCAAAAAAAGTGTTTTTTTTTTAACTTCACAGTGTAAATTATTGTAAACACAAAGGACTAGGTTATGTCTACGTTCTATGTTCCATAAAAACTCATAGAAAACTGTAACCCCTATAATGAAAGCAGAATTGTACACATTGTATACACATAGTTTTTGCTCAAAAATGACATTGAAGATCTTTGACTTTGCTCCGAATCTACTTGAGTACCAAATTGTTACGATATTAGGATGTGATTGCTTTTTTATTTATTATTTATTTGATTTATATAACTGGTGAACAGACCAATGGAAATGATTGATTGTTCTTTGTAGTGCCTGATTATCAAAACACAACTACAGACAAAAATTATCTGTAGAAATAGTTGTAACAGCAAATACTGTTATCATATATTTGAATTAATAAATATTTCTTAGAACATTTTAGGTTATTATTTGTTCAACTCGTACAGAGGTCAAGGGGGCCAATTAAAAAAATCGTTGTTATGAAAACAATTATAATTTAGAATATGGCCTTATTATTTAAATAAGCGATTATCGTATAGTGACTATCAATTAAATTGTCATAAATGTATCATACAAATTGTCATATAAAAACGTTTCTTTTAAACACTCACCATTTGATGAAGAATCGACATTTTCTTGTAGGTACCGACTCTGTATATAGACACAAAATAAAAGTCCGTTCAAAATGTTTCGAGTTACATAAGGACACTAACGCTTGATTCTTATAATTTTTATTTAAATTCAACACCTAAGAACAAAATTATGCAAGTTACACTAAAATGAACTCCAACGTTTTACTCCGATTGGTTAAAACATTTATACGACTTGGCGGGTAATTCGAATATGAAATTATATTACGGTAGTTTGTGAAGTTTTTATGGAACATAGAAGAACATAACCTAACATACCAATAGTAAATTAAAAATCAGAATCGAGGAGATTCTATTATAATTATAATGATTAAAACTTCGAATAAAACTAGCAGGCGCAATTGTCTTTATTCGCCTGTTGGTCACTAGACAGATTGTTACGACCGGGTTGTGACGGTTTATGTTGTACACCCGATTCGGCTGCATTTAGATCCAAACGACCATCTTGGATGCTTTGATATATTTTCTTTGCTGTTTCGAGGAATGCTTCTTCTACGTTATCACCGCTGAAATGGTAAAAGCTTGTTGAAACTATAGGTATCTTATATAATTTCAACAAACACTTTCTTTGCTTTTTGTTAAGAATTTCATGCGAGTGTTAAAGAGACATTAGTGCTTTTAATTGGTTGCACCAGGGCAGCAAAAAAAAGATACCTTTTCAACATCCCTTCTTATTTCTGAGACACATATTCTTCCACTTTAGATGCACGACAGTATTAAAAACGCATTCCAATTAAAAACACCATAAAAAGTCAAGGTAAGTTGCTTTTTTCAACAACCACAACTCAGGTCACTTATATCTACTCATACACTTCATTTAATCTTTGAACTCATCATTTAACATAAAATAGTACATTTGGGGATTCCAGTTTATTAAAAAGATTAGGTGTATTCAATTTGAGGATACTAATAGACTCACAAAAATATATTTTACACTCATTTTCCAGGTATTTAAATAAATAGTGTTATCTCAATAGCTGGTGAATATTTTGAATACATTTTTATATTGTTACGTTTGTTTTTATCTATAACTGTAGGTGTAAACAACAATCTTTAATGAGTAATTACGTAGAGTAAAAAGTACACATAATTATAATAAAAATTTTAGTTCACTAGTTTTAGTAATAGAAACAACAGACAAAAGATGAAAAACGATGAGAAATAAAGTTTCTGGAAAGAATTAGGATGAAATTAAGAAATTTTTGTTACTCACGTTTTCGCACTAGCTTCTACAAACATTAGACCGTTTTCTTCAGCAAATTTGCTAGCTTCCTCATAGGTTACGTCCCTTTGTCCTTCTAAATCACACTTATTTCCTATGAGAAATATTACGGTACTAGGATTGGTTAAATTTCTCGTATCAGATAACCAACTACTTAGATGATTGTAAGTAGATCTTCTAGTAATGTCATATACCATCAATGCACCTAAAAAAATGGCTCCATCAGCAAAAGGTTAAGTCCAAGTTAATTTGATCATTTTTAACCTTGAACATATTTTTTAAATAATAATTGCCAATATTCATTACCTTCAAATGTCTAAAATTACTCTTCAGTCAGACTAAAGTTGTATGTGGCAAAATTATCTTTATCAAAACATAAGAGAATGTTCTAACTCCACTGAATTTTTAAACATACCTCAATGGAAATGATATTGATTTTAATTGCAGTTAAATATACATTAGATATTTTTTATCAATATTAACCAGCATTCAAATTTCAACAGTTTATCTTAGCGTTAAAAAAAGATTCTACTTGTTTATTCATTATGCAGATAATTTTTTTAATGGCTTGATTTCATTTTGCAAGCTCAATATAAAAGAAATTCAATGTCAAGGTTATAATAATAATTAAATAATTGATGTTTACCTGCAGCTCCTCGGTAATATGATCTGGTAACAGCCCGAAAACGCTCTTGACCTGCAGTGTCCCAAATTTGGAGCTTAATTTTTTGTCCCGATACTTCAATGATACGAGTGCCAAATTCTACGCCTATTGTATGGGGACAATCGGCCATGACTATAAATTAAAAGATATAGGATTTTTAATGTCAGACAAATTATCAAACTTCTCCTAATACTGCTTTCAATACTTTTATATGCCTCTTCTTTCATTAGCACATTTAAATATTTCATAATATAACTCAATTCTTAAACAAACAATTAATTATAAAACCACTAACCATGCTTTATTTTAGCAGTTTATTGACTAAGAGAAGTATTAAGTAATAAAACAAATAAAATTGTAATATCATCAAGATGAATATAGCAAAACCTTTTCTATAGTAACTAAATATGATGATCTTTGAGATTGATCTATTATAAAATAATGTTCTTACTGTCCAAAGACTTCTCAACATGTTCAGAAAAATATTAAACATGAAATTAAAGAAATATGTAGACATAGATTACATACCTATAGTTCTACTTCAAATTTTATCTTGTTGGGCAAGTAAAAACTGTATGTTGTTCTAAAAGCAGGTAGCATGCAGTAAATAATAAGATACTTACATTTTTTCTCGGTGAACTGGTGTAAGAGGCACGACTTCCCAACACCCATATCACCAATGATAATGTATTTGAAAATATAAGAATAATTGTATGGACCAGCAGACATTTTAACTGCAAGTTAAAATATGATTATTAAAATTATGAAGTAGTAATCAACAATATTTTTTTTCAATTTCAATGTCGTAGAGACCGTATTTACCTTGAATGACTAATATCAAATACACCTACTTAATAACAATGGATCTATGTGCTATCTTTCTGGTACAAAAAACTAGGAAACGCAACAAAATTAATACGTACCTGTATATGAATGCACCAAAATCTGAAATAATCTTGAAATACTCGCTGTTAAGGAACAATTTTAAGAAATTTAAGAAAAGTTGACACGATGTCAAAATTACATATAGAATACAGCCATCTTCAATTTATTTGACAGATAAGATAATTACAAAACAAATGTCCGTTTTTCAGTTTACTCTGGCCACAGAACAGAACCCAGAGGTCTATGGTAACTACTCCGTCTAAAATAGAAGTGTGTTCAGTTTTTAGTATTGGTTATAGTCATTATCTGCAGTTTCTCAAACGTTCAAAATATCTTTCTGGTAATATAAAAAAAAACACGTAGTAATTCGATTTTTTTTATTTTCTAGTCAAAGCTCAGTACAGTATAAAAATTGAAAATAGGCCTATAGATGTCCCCCCATATTTATTAAAAAATACTGGACGTGGTTTTATAAGCAAGGTGGTGCATTTTAGTCATATTTTGCAAGTGGAATGATTAAAATAAATTTCAACATTGTACAACACTCTTTTTGTAACAAAATGAAAGAATTAAAAAATATATAGTACCTTGTATTTCATCGGATGTCTTTCACAGTTGAATATTATTTTTTAAATATCATCCACAAACTATTGCGCAGAATATTCAAAAAATATAAATAGTTCTAAAAACAATCAACTTCTGAGGAGATCCCAGATTAAATTGCCAATTTTCATTGACACTGACAAAAATAATTCACATTATTTAACTCATGTGATTTTTTTGAAATATATGTCATTTACACCGAAAAGTAATACATAGGATATAAAATATCTACATTATTATAAATGCAATAGTGATTAAATTTAAACATATAAATTCAGGAGAAAAAAGTTTTATGATTCACAATTTTGATTAGATACTTAAAATTATTGTATTATCACGCTTTCGTCCACCTTTAGAGGTGTGTAACAATTTTCTGAATTAGTTATTTTCCCAAAATACTCATTATTTGATGATTAAAAGTAAAAGTAAGGATTTTATGGACACCAGAGTGGAGGCAGAAACACCTAACATAACCTAACAAAAAATATTCTTCAAGTTGAAATTATTTTGACAGCCGCCCTGGAGTTTCCCTCAGGGAGACTGTCATTTCAGTCAGCTGTCAGAAAGTAAGCAACCCAGATTTCCGAGTTAAGGCAAAGAATACACCAGCTTAACAAGAAGCGAAGCCCGACGCAATCTCTTTGATGTTTTGGTAACAAAAATGTATGACCTTGAGAGTCTGACGTTGACAGATAACTTATTAAATACACAGAGAAAATGATTAAATTTTAAAAATCTGCGATATATGTAATTGGTTGACAATGGAGTATGACAAGTATCTTATTATAAAAATGGCTCCTTTCAGACATGCGCATATAAAAAAAGGATCGGAAGCTTCGCTTCTTGTTGAGCTGGTGTATTCTTTGGTTAAGGTACTCACAGAATAGCTAAAGGATACTGCCAGAATCGAAGGATTTATGTAATGATAATGAATAATTCTGAAAAAAAGACGCTCTACAGAATATTCGAATATATGGAGTTAGGTTAATAGTTTCTACTGAGAAGTCACTTTTCGCGCACATATATTTTTTTATATAATCACATACCTACTTAATGTAAAATAATTGACACACACCTCTATTAATGAAGTAATGAAATCCAGGTGAATATTTTACAATCAATGACACCTTTTGTGGCTTTGGTACATATTACAGCCCATATATATTAAGCAACATAAAATAATATCAAAATATACATATTATCGATATTAAACAAAATCACAAATTTAAATTGTAAACTTTGTGTACAAAACCTGTTTCAACAATATAAATATATCGCTGAAGATCATACTTTTCAGGAATTTGTAGAATAACTGGTGTATGGTATTTTATGAAAAAAAATATTTACAATTTATTCTTGTAATAAAAAAAAATTAACAATAATATAATTAAACTTGATGCTAAGTATGAATAAATATAAGATTTGTAGATACAAAATATGTTGCTTTCTGTTATAACCAGTGGGGAAACTTAAAAAAATAATAATAATAGAAATAGTGTTAGGCCACTATTATAATTATGTAATAATTTACAACATGATATACTGTATAATATATATAAATAAGTTTACTATACTGTAAAATATAAAAAGATACGATGAGTTAGATATAAATACACCTCATGTAAATATATACAGAGTGGATTTATAAAGTATTACTATTTGACGCTTTTAACTGGATAAATATACGAGGGTTAATGGAAAAATTGATACTTTGATGATTTGACTTTAAAGATTCAACTTTATAAATGCCACGTGTATAATTATATAAAAACTAAGTGCAGATCTTAATAGAAAATGTCCATTTTCAAGGAATACTTTGGTAAATAATTGGAAGCATAAGAAGCTAATCAAAAAACAAAAAATATATAGAGATGTACATCACTAATGAAAATTAACAATGTTAATGTTAATTTAACTTAGTGACAGACGTATCACTTCAATATTCACTGTTAGATTTGTATTACAAGCTCTTTACGTAATGTCAAAATGTATCACAAATTTCAAGCTGTAGCAAAACGATCTAGAAAGAACGAATTAAAAATTATGATAAAGTTTTACTAATTTTTTTGATTCTAGACCCTAATATTGACTCCTACTTACACAAATGGGATATAAACACAGGTTTCATTATTGAGAGACTTACCTGTATGATATATCTGCATAGACGGTCGATGGGTGCATCGCCTTAGCTCTCCTTAACTGAAATTGCACAGTATAGACGGGCCTTAAAATCGTGCATCCGCATTTTAAAGAACATAACAACCTTCTTACGTTATACACCTGCTGTTCTTGATATCAGTGGTTTTGTTTAAGGGCAATGATCAATCTATATAATTTTAAGAATTGCAGCCTATCATTTATAAATAGCGGTATCAGTTGTAACTGCTACTTAGAAATATCGTTTTTCCCATCTTTACCATCTGTCAAAACAAAACGATCAATTATTCTAACCTCTAATATTTAAAAAATGATTAAATTTAAAAAAGCACGTGTCTTATACCCTTCAAAATTTTACGCCTGGAAGAAAATTTATCAAAAAGTGCTCATTCCGCTCTAGATAATTATGGTAGTTACAATATGAACCATGGTGCTAATTTTTTTATTATTGCAAAAATCCGTATTTATTGTAATACTGGATTTTAAATATGATTCTACTGATTGTTGGAAAATAAGACCATAACACAGAAATGTAATTCTGATGAATATACTGGGAGATGTGTATTTGTTTTACACTGCAAGGTTATTTTTATTTCGTCAGTTACGATCTTATTTTAAAACAATATTTAAGAGTGAATATTTTACAACTGAAATTTGCTATAAAATACCTTGAGTCCCTTAGTGGGGGTATAAAAAAAAACTTGTAAAATGCTCCAAATACTTCTCAAGAATTAAAATAATATAAATCACGACAAAATGGCGATCGACCTTCTTGCCGCAGTACCGTTTGTAAGATTATCCAAACTTGACCATTTCTTCAAACCGTTCTTTACCGCTTCTTGGTTATATTTATCTGCCATAACCCTAGACATGGCTTCCAGCTTTTGCGCCCTTTCTATACTCAAAGGTTCACTGGGAAACGTCAGATCATTAGCCTCTGCTAAGGTACGTAAATCAAAATAGTATTTGGCGTAGACACTTGATGGTACATTTATATTGAACTGTAATAGTTCTAGGAATTGTCTTTCTAATTCGTTCATGTCTTCCACGGTAATATCTTTCAGAATTTGGCAGTAGTCGACATTCCATACGGCTTGGTCATCCCAGACTTTGGAAGCTAATAAGATTGCCCCTGGAAAATGGCAACAATCTTTTTAGAACACTCATAAAATCGATAATTTTATATAATTTAAATCTTTACAATACTTCTAACCACCAACCCATGACTAAAATAATCATAATTAAGAATTTTACAGTAAATACATTAACAATTCAATTAAATAAATCAGTGGTGCATAATATGAGTTTGTTTAAGCTTATTTTACCTTCGGTAAACTGTTAATGATTTTTGAAAATACAAATAATTCATACAATATTATTTCAAATGGTAATTAAAAAATCTGTCAACTTGGAGGAAGAATTTAGAATTATTCCTGTATGTGGTAGCAATAGCAAACATACAAAAATAAACTATAATTATTTATAATCTTTATCAGATTAAATGATAAAGATTACCTTGGATAAATATTTAATTAGGTTTGAAGAATGTTTAATAAGTCTTTGACCCTGAAAGCTGCAAGATTAACATTAATGAAAACTTAAAATCTTCTTCCAAACTTCCTTAGTTAGAAATTTTACCTGGAGGATAAATATGTAGTGTAGCAATTTGAAGAAGGCCAAAGAAATTGGGGAAGACATCAGGTTTTTCTAGTTTCCAAAGGACCAAGAAGTTAGAAAATAATGGATATGAATATGTTACAGAAAAGACAGCTTTTAAAAGACCTTTTAATAATAAAGTTGTTGAAAAAACCCTTTTATCTAACAATCTAGGAGGCTAATTCTTGACCCTTCATAACTTTATTACTTTATTAAGAGGGTATACAAAGCTCATCCCCCAAAAAATGTAAATGCTACAATATAATTGTATTGGTAAATATTAATAAACTTACCTAAAACTATTCGTTTCCAATTTGAAGGTTGGATATCTAATTCAGCATATGTTAACAGTCTTTCTAGGTACACTAAAGTAATAATGGCACATTCAGCAGTTAACTGAGCAGCATTAAATAAAGTTCTCACAAACTTATAAATCTGTTTGTGTTCAGGGTTATACTTATCATAATCATCACTAACACCATCTCTAGTTAATGGATGTAACTTCTCATCGAAAATATCGATTTCCCTTTGAGAATCTCTATTCTTAATATGATAGTAAATGGCTAATGCCACACACTTCACTGTATTTTTCAAGTTTGGTTGGGAGACAGTGCTATCATCTAAATATATTGTTGAGCACGAGCTGCTCTTTTTTAGGGGGCGTAGGTCTGCAATTTGGTGTTGACTTTTTCTTCTTATCATACCATTTTCTATAGCTGTTTTAGATCTGAAATAAAGATTCAATATTCCTTATTTTATTTATACAAACCATGATATTTTAGATTTATGATACAGAGTAATATTTTATTATTCCTAGTGACCAATATTTATATAATAAAAAGTACCTAATACCATTCAATATTACGATTGGACAGATAAATGTGCAACCTTATTCATGCAAATCTAAAAATACATTAATGTATAATTTTTTTAACACTAACATGATTATATCAATCAAGTAAACATAGATAAATGTAATTGTGTGAATAATGAGAATACACCAACTAAAAATCAATAATATATTTGGTTAATATTTACATTTCTGCTATTAGTTTCTATCTATTTTATATCTCTAGAAATTAAAGCTACTGAACTTGTTTTAATTATTGTAGTACTTTATATATTTCTTAATAGATATTAAAAATATTTTACCTTTCAATGAATATAGTCTTTGCCATAGGATCCTGAGATGGATCAAGCTCTCCATCATCAGTTTCTCTTTCACTGATATGTTGTAAATTACTTGTACTTATTTCACCATCATGTAAAGTCTCTTCTATAGGAATAATCACTCTTTCTCTATGATTACTCTGTGGACTAGAGTAGGAGCAGCAACTGTTTTTATTTCCCATTTTGGAATGGGCTTGTTAATTCTCAACTGTTTTTTAGGCACTGAATTCTTTTGTTGATTTTAAAATCGGATACTTTACACATGTTTTCACCAGCTAGGTAGTGTTGTTTCAATATTGGCGCATAAAATTATTGAGAGCAATTTACATTATATGAATAGCTATGTCCACAAAGATAACGATAAACTAAACTGGATATAGAATAATATCTCACACCCACTTAGTTCAATCTACGCCTTTTAGACTACTACTACCAGCCGGCATTGTATCTATAGAGACAGTTAAGTTATACTCCAGTAATCACCAAACAAATTCCGATTCATTTTCTTTTACCGTTCAAAATAAATACAATGAAATATATAACATGTCATGTTTTTATGAATATTGAAACATGAGTAGTTTCTTGGAAATACGAAAATATGTCAAAAAGTATAAATGTCAATTAATGTTTTTAGAATGAATAGTATAGACAACAGTTCACACACACCGAGTTGTCAGATCATTTTCTTTTACAATCGTTTTCGGAAAATCAATGCAAGATAAATTAATTTTATTCATTTTTTCAACTATTTACACAATAAAGAACGTATGACATCATATTGATAGATTTATCTATTGTGAAGTATTCGAAAATAATTAATTAATAATTACTTTATTCATAAATTAAATAATTATATTCATATGACTTAAACTACTGGCAACAGGGCATATATATTTTGGTGAAATTTAATAAGTTAGTTGGTACTACTGCTTACTACCAACGAAAGATGGATCGGTTAGAATACTTTCGGTTATGATGGTTACATATATATTACGACAGTATAAATATTGTGTATAAAGTTTATAATAAACTAAAATCACGGTTAAAGAGACATAATTCAAAAGCGGTGACAATTGGACGGAATTATATCTTTTATATATGGAAATTTATACGATTAAATTGTTTGGTATAAGATATCGAATTTGACTATTTGATATTTGACATATTGATGGGTTGCAAAAATGGGCTACTGGTAATGTAGGGCCCAGTTTTGTTAGCAAAACATTTCCCTGTTTATAAAAGGCCCAGTTATGAAATGGCGGATAGCATTGTATTTGACAAGTAGATTCGTGAATTAAAATCGCGTTAAAGCACCAATAACGTTATCTTAAATGTTTCATTATTTTATAATACGTAATATATCGATTTTTTTAAGTGTAAAATATTTAAAAGTTATTTTAACATGGGGTGAATTACCCATGAATACCCTAAAAGCTTTGTTGTGTGTTGTGAATTTTTAAGATAACAAAACTAGAAAAAGCGTTTATGTGCTGTAGTTATTTGCGTAATGGAAATAGACGTTACACCAGATGGTATTTCAGAATATAATACAGGTAACTCGAGTCAAAGCGAAGACGAAAATGCCGAAAATTCAAGTGCCAATCAACAGAATGTAAGCAATAACAACGACACTTCTCCAGATCGTAGTAGAGCTAGCACTAGTAGAAGGAAAACAATTAAACATGCACTACGACAACAAGCTAAGCGACGAAGGAAAAATACCACTATAGCGTCTGGAAATACAAATTCTGTGCCCCGAATAATAGGTAAATGAATATTCTTGATTAAGTAACATCAACATATATATTTTTTTGTTCATACATAATACTTTAAATTTAGAACATCTGTAGGTGTTTTCATTTACTTCAAAGTTGACTTCTTTTTTATTTATTTTTTGAATATTGATGAATTAACTATTACTTAGTCTTAAAATAACTTCTTTCATACCATTGTATAACTTAAAGATTCTTTATATAGTTCATTCTTCTATACACTTGCAATATTTGTTAATATACTGCTGAGAAAACAGAAGAGTTTAAGCAGTTTGATAATCCAATCTGAGATTAGCTCCGAAGTTAATTCCATTCAAACCTATATTGTTTTTTTGCAGTTAAACCTCTACCTCCACAAGCAGTTGAAGAACCAACTGTAACCATAGTGCCTACAACAAGAACGCCAACGATGAAAGAAGTACTTGCCTCAATTCCCGGATTCACAAAGAAACCGAGAAAAAGATCCAACAAAAAATTATCTCAAGCTGCACAACTTGAACAAACCAAAGAAGGTTGCATTGACTTGGAGACACCAGATTCTATATTGGTCAATACAAATCTGCGCCATTTGCTTAATAAAGCAACATTTGCAGCTCTACCTACCCTATATCAAAACAAATTGGTTCAATTATTACCCAGTGTCGATAGAAACATTGTAAATAACGATCCTAATAGTGTAGATATCAGTAATTCAGGATTAAATAATGAGTTTTTTGCTAGAGCTTGTCTGGAGTGGCAAGACAGATTGGCAGAAGGTGAATTCACACCTGAAAATCAGCAAAAGCTTAAACTAGAAGCCGATAAAGAAAGAAATAAGGTGGATCCTTGGAAACTAAAACATTTTGAACCAATTTGGGGAGATAGATCCTTTGCAGCTGACCCTCTTGTATCCACTAGTGTAAATAGTACCTCAAATAGTTCAACACGTCCACCTATAAAAACAACCATAAAACTCAGGCCTTCTACCACAAGTATGACCAAACAAAGTAGAAATTCCGCAGCTCCTCCTGTAAAAAGATTAAGAACTGTTGGTGCAATGACTCGTTCATGTACCAGTATGAAATTTTCAGAGTTAAACTCTATAGAAAGCAAATCTCCCATTCCTGACTTGTTGCCTATAAAACAGATGAAACAAGTACATAAGGAAGAAGGCCGACTCAAGTCTGAAAATACTTTTAAAGTAGATGTAGATACGTCATCAGTTAGTCATAATCTCGTAGAACTTCAGGAAAAATGTATTGTTAATATAAGTGATACTATTTTAGAAAATAACCAAGAGACAATCATTATATGTTCTTCGAAATCCGAGAAAAGACGCAGATCACCAAGCACTGACTCTGAAGGAAGATCTCCAAAAAGTAAGTCAATATTTTACAAACTATACCACATTCTAAAAAAACGAATCTTATCATAAACTCCCATACAAATGAAAATTCGTTTTCTAATATCTTTAATTGACTCCTTTCCTCTGTATCTTATACTATTTGTGTTTTTGGTTACACTGTTTATGAAGAAACTAGTTCTTATTAAGTTTCTGTTACAGACAGTCTTTTCCTTGGTCTTTTCACAAGAAATCTTCCCTGCGGAGGCTTTTCTATGACACATTTTGACACCTTAGATGAACATGGGTTTCATCATCCCTTGTACATTCCATGGATTTACGGCCCTTTTCATAACAAACTTTAACACTACTTAAGTTTTAAAGCAAACTTTAAATAAAAATCGATTTCATAACAGTCTTTATAACTTCAAGTCGACTTTAAGTTAAAGTGGACACAATCGCGACTTTAGGCGACTCTAACCCAGTGATGCCAGATTCGGGGAATTTTCCCTAGTTCTGGGGAAATTTTCATCAAACTAATGAAAATAGGGAATTTAAGGCTATACAGGGTGATTCATTAGTGCGATAAAGACCAATATCTTGTAAATAGTTGAAGATATTTGAATGAAATGTTGACTGATTGTAGCCAGCCTAGAGGCTCATTTTTTAAAATTAGTCGCAATGGTACAGCCTGTTCCATAACGCTGTGCCAGATCAAAGTTATATTTTTTTAAATGGGACACCCTGTATTTTACTTCAAATTTGAATTCTGCTTGACTTCGCTATTACAATGATATAATATTGTAATGAGTTATACAGCATATTTGAAAAGTTCTGACCACTTGTTCCTGTAAATCGTAATGACTTCAACGCCCTGTATACTTTAAACTGCACAATCTAAAGTTGATCTTTTATAGCCACACGTCTGTGATAGTCGTCCAGTACTACAATTCAATTGAACTGATTCGATATCTAAGAAACCGTATACAGGGCGAGCCCAAACTCGAATACATTGATTTCACAATTTTTTTTCAAATGGATTACGAGATGGCCAGGGAGTGCTCATGATCAAAATAATTTTGAAGGAGGCCAATTTAGGAGGTTCTATTTAATTGGAGACTGGATATGGAGTTCAACCACATCTCTTGACTCCTCTGCAAGAAACAAATACAAAGGCTGAAAGACTATACAAAGAGTAATTAATAAGAACTAGAAATACAGTAGAAAGACAGTATGGTGTCTGGAAAAGACGCTTTTCTATACTTTCGCTAGGTATAAGGGTTAACCTGCATACAGCAATGACAATAATTGCAGCGACAGCGGTTCTCCATAATATGGCTATCAAAATGAATGAACCTTCAATGGTTTTGCACTCAATAATCGATTCATATTTTCCAGCTATTTTTACCAAATTCAATTCTTCTGTTGTAAAATTTGTACCCCTAACTCTTTTTCTATTTACTTCACCCATAACGCTTATTTCAAGTTGAAAATCAGAAGAAATCATAAACACTAATATAAAAATATAATACAAACATAAACATAACCCTACTTCAATAGGGGACTTCGGTCCAAGTTGCCAACCCAAAAAATTTCACATTTTTCTACCACTGGGGAAAGAAAATTTCCGGACGATTTTGTCATGTAAAGGTTCGTATTATTTATAAATATCCGTAAACGGAGCCTCGACTCTTCAAATTAGATAATTTGATGCAAATATCGAAATTTGTAAAAGTCATATCTGATTGGCTGAAAGTGTTGTTGGAGCACCTGATTTCACGTCAATAACTTTAGGGGCTGCGTTCAGAAAACACAACTGTTGCAGAACCGTTGAGTGAAAGCTCTGTGAACGCACTTTGATTAGTGAGCGAAGCCATTTTCCTGAGTGTTTTTAAATTGCGCTCAGTGAGCACAACACGATGCAGATTGTGATATTTTTATAAAGATTGTCTATGGTTTTATTATTAGTAAACCAAGATTATACTTGGTAAAGGGATTAATGAAATAAATAAGTATTACAACATTAGTGATGATTATGAATATGAACTGATTTATACGTATAATTATGTAGCATACAGCCAGATACGAAAAATGTTCACAAATGATTGAAAAATGTTTTGTATTTATTTGGTTATATGTGAGTATTCTACATATATAATCTGTGAGTCTGTGATTTACATATATTAAAGATTATCTATGATCTTCTATACTTTTCAAAAAATGATCGTTCAGAAGACATATGTCAACCATTCGTTATTCAGTGAGCGCTCAATCAACAGTTGAGTTAGGTATATGTTATGTTTTCTGAACGCTACCATTATTGACGTGAAATCAGGTGCTCCAGCACAACTTTCAGCCAATCAGATATAACTTTTACAAATATCGATATATATCTAATTTGATTTAATTTGAAGAGTCGAGGCTCCGTTTACGGATATTAATAAATAATACGAGCCTTTACATGACAAAATCGTCTGGAAATTTTCTTTCCCCAGTGGTAGAAAAATGTGAAATTTTTTGGGTTGGCAACTTGGACCGAAGTCCCCTATTGAAAAAAGCTCGGAACTGTCATAGTCACTGATACCAACTTCTCTTGATAAACGTAAAATACCACTTTACAGAGGAACAGAACAGAAATGTTATGAAAATCATTCAACTTTAAGTGAAGTTAAAGTGATAAAGTCACTTTAGCTAAAGTGAACTTAAAGCATTTGTTATGAAAACGGCCGTTAGTTCCATCACTTGTTTGGCAGCCGTTGTCTGTTTTCTTTAATATTTATTCAACTCCATTTTTATGAAGCTTCTTAATCGGTTCAATTTTTATTGAATTTCATACATCATGAGTGCTGAGTATAAATATTTATATTTGTTTAGCATTTACTGTTTATCTAGCCGCCGACCACCTAGACCCTATAGAACCCAGTGAACATGAAAAGGATGCGTTAGATGAAAGCAACGATCATTTAGCTGATGATGGTAGCGACGATGAAAAAGCCAGCGAAATCATGTCGGAAAATTTAGAAGAAGATCCATACAATTATGACAAAGACAGCAGGAATATCGATGAAAATAGCAGTAGTTCGAGCAGTATTGTAACTCATAACATCGAGGAACTGTCCAGTAACGAAACCATAGAAACAGTAGATTCTCTGCAACTCCATATCGATTACAAAGAAGAAGATCACAATCACACAGACGAAACGTCTTCGACTACTTCGACAACCGAACAAGAAGATCAAGAAGAACAGGAGGATCCTTTAGCTCCGACGCCTGATCTATCAGATGTCGCTCCTATGGATACAGATCCTTTGCAAATTACCGAAGACGACAGCCAATGTCATTTGGGTGAGTTGAATATTTACTTTTCCATTTTTAAAACAATTCATTGCAATTTTAGTTACAGATAATTTAAAAATCGCTCACATAGAAGATAAAGAACCTTACGGTCTGGTAGTAGAAGAAATACATACGGAAGATATAACTCTAATTCAAACTTTAGACGTAAAGGAAGAAAGAACTGATGTAGATATTAACAAAGACCATCCTGTAGAGTCTCCAGAAACCGTTGAAAATAATTCGGATCTCATAGGATCGATAGAACAACAACCTCAGCCCTTTCAGACCTTACCAAATACTTTAATACTTCAACAAGAAAAACCAACTTGTTCGGAATCGGCTGAAAACGATAATCTAGTGGAAACTGGTGAAGATTTAGTTGAAGCTAATGATAGTATTGTGGATTTTGCTGAAAAGCTAGGAGCTAGTGTAGAAGAATGTGATTTAGTGATAGCTCGATTGTCGGAAGCTAGCTTTCAAAATGTAAGGACCGATGAAGAAGACAGGTAAGAATGCTCGAAACTATTTGTCGAATGTATTATATAATTTCATTATTGTTGCAGGTTTATTGATGCCGAGAATTACGTCTTGGAATCGGGGCAGCTGACTGTCGTTCAGACAGAGAAAGGTGTGAAAGCGGAAGGGGAAAGGAGCGCTACGGTTGATATACAAGCTACCCTTTTTGGGGCGACCACTGTACCAGGTAAAATATAAGATCCAATATATTTATTTAGTGTTGAATGTTTCGGTTTCTCATGTCTAGCTTAACATTACGAGCAGTATACACTACGCCTATATTCTACAGGGTGTAACAAAAAGGCAGGTCATAAATCATACCACATATTCTGGGGCTAAAAATAACTCGATCCAACCCAAGTTACCCTAGTACGAATGTACATGCGAAAAAAGTTATCAAATGAAAATTGATTTTTTCAAATATTTTGACAGTTGTTCGACATATTATAATGAAAGTTGACAAGTGGCTTTCTTATGATTAGAGTATCTGAAAAAAAAAATCAAGGAATTATTGCACCACGTTAAAAATGTACGGGAGTTGAGATCCCCTAAACCCCCCCAAAATATTTGTGTACGTTACAATTTAATGATTAATGTGGCACCAATATTCAAACACATTATTTTTGAAACTTTTTTGCCCCTAGTACTTTTTACAATTATCAGTTT
The DNA here is from genome assembly GCA_910591695.1 of Galerucella pusilla. Taxonomy (NCBI): domain Eukaryota; kingdom Metazoa; phylum Arthropoda; class Insecta; order Coleoptera; family Chrysomelidae; genus Galerucella; species Galerucella pusilla. The sequence continues at coordinate 16,887 of CAJUYI010004212.1, forward strand.
TTATCGAGATACGGCCTATTTTTCATTATGCTTCAAGAATTTCGAGTAACAAAAATTAAAGTCAATGAATTTTAAAGTTGTTCCGAGGGTCCCAAATTTTTGATTGAATCTTATTTATTTACAAATGTGTAGGTTTTATTAGATGTTCGGAATGGCCCCCATTTTCTTGAATACACAGTCGGCACCGTTTTACTAACGAAATCCGAATATTCCGCAAAAGCAATGGCTTATGACGATATCTAATTGCAGCCTCAAGGATTCCTTTTTTCGCATGCACATTTGTACTAGGGTAACTTGGGTTGGCTCGAGTTATTTTTAGCCCCAGAATATGTGGTATGCTTTATGACCTGCCTTTTTGTTACACCCTGTATATTAAGGATCATAAAAAAATGACTAAAACTTGTAATAGTAGGGGAGCAAACGATGCTTAATGGGGATTATCTCGAGAGTCATATTGGGTTGCGAAGCTTAGATGATAAAAAGAGAAAAAAATGTTAGCTAATGTATACCTTTTCATTGGTGGGAAGAGCGTATATAGATTTTCGAAAATGTAGAAAAAAACTGTGGCATGGACATACTCGAGCGCGTGATAAAATGGTATCAGTCATTTTTGGTTGAGCGCGAATTTTTTTTAAATGGCATTTTTATATACCACTGATGTGGTATCAACGACAATTTACCGCCTAGTGCCTGTTCTCTACTTTCCTTCCTCAATTTTCTTATGTCTATAATGTATGTATGTATTTTGGGGCGACATTCACTGAGACCTAAAAGATGTATTGTGCCCCCTTACTTTCTGAGGAGAGTCTCAGAAACTAGTAGTTCCTTTAGTCCTATTTCCCGGAGGAATTTTAGGATGTCTGCAGACTTCAACTTGGATAAATGCTCCTCTTCTATCCAGTAATATCCCAAGTGCTGTGCTCTAGGGTTCTGAAGTACTGTGCAGTTGGATAGTATGTGGATGGAGGTTTCTTCTTCCATGCCACAAAATCTACATTCTTCTTCCTAATTATAAAAATTGTAATTCTTGTACGAAAAAAATTAAATTTTTGCGAGAAAATTTATATTTTTCGAAATTTATGGTTCTAAACATTCATTTATTGTTGAATTTGATACTTTTATTAAAGATTGAGCAGTCGTATGTGAAAAAAGAAATTTTGTCTTTGTCTAATTAGAACTTTGAAACACCATATACTGGGTGAAATTTTTTATAGTAAACAAAATGAACTAATTTTTTAAGACTGGCGCTAATTTTTTTCTTGTTTGAATAAATCAGTGAATTAAGTGATAGTAGTGTAACATTCTACCAAAATATAAGTTAACATTCCCCATAAAGGTCTCGATAGGAGGTAGGAGTATGTATGTATGTATTTTGGGGTGTCATTCACTGAGACCTAAAAGATCTATTGTGCCCCCTTACTTCTAGGAGAGTCTCAGAAGCTAGTTGCTCCTTTAGTCCCATTTCCCGGAGGAATTTAAGGATGTCTGCAGGCTTCAACTTAGATAAATGCTCCTCTTCTATCCAGTAATCTCCCAAGTGCTGTGCTCTAGGGTTCTGAAGTGCTGTGCAGTTGGAAAGTATGTGGATGGAGGTTTCTTCTTCCATGCCACAAAATCTACATTCTTCTTCCTCCACTATTTTGAGCTTTTCAGGTGTTCATTCAGGCGACAATGTCCCTGTTAAAACTCTTAGAGCAGTTTTACTTTGACTTTACATTCATTTGATCTCAACTCAAGTCATAATCGTAGAGTCTTTGATTGTCTAAGCTCTACTAGATCTTTCCAATGGTCAGATCTCTTTTTATCGGCTTTACCTATTTCTTACAATATTACATTGGGGCAGATTCCGCAAAAGGGTTCAGGCCCCCAGAAAGGTATTTCAGTCCCCCTCTTTGCTAGTTCATCTGCTATTTCATTTCCTTCTATTCCAGTGTGTCCTGGAATCCATAGTAAGGTGACTATATTGTTCATTGAGTTTGTCTAGGCATTCCCACACCATTTTGGAACTGATAACACAAGAGCTCAGTGTTTTAATGGCTGCTTGACTATCCGACATCATGATAATCCTTTGTCTTCTGTATCCTTTATCAATATTGAACTGGGCGCACTTTAATGTCTATAATACATAGAGACCGTTATTTCTCCTTCTTGTTTCCCTCTCCCGCCAAAAAACAACCGACTCCGGCATATTAAGTGTATCCACATAAATGGTTGGCCTTTCATGATTAACGTGGACTGTGTTTTTTAGTAAAAAATTGAATGAACCCTGTAGAAATGTTGAGAAGAACATTTTGAAAATAATATTAAAAATGCTGGTACACTTTTTTTTATAAAAATAGATTTAGTGAAAATGAAAATGTACTGAAATGTTTTGAACCTGCTCATATTGCAAATTTCACAAATAATGTTTTCTCAATTGTTTTTATACCGAAGGTATTAAATATGCCAGACCTCCCAAAATTGTAAACAAAATTTACCTTTAACTGGGCATATTAAATTTCAAAACAGTCGTTTCGTTGAAACAACAATTCATGACATTCCAGACT
>CAJUYI010004213.1:0-19431 GCA_910591695.1 Galerucella pusilla
GAACTGGAATATCTTCCAGGAGCCGGAGCTTCTTGACGTGCCTGCACATAGTGTATGCAACTCTCATGTAATGGTTATAAATACACTCGCATTAACCGTAACCATAACCCGATTAATGCTTGTGTATTAAAAACCATCATTTCATGATCGTTGCATAATATCTATACTAATCTTTGACATCTATTGATAACACGATTTACTAAAATGACAATTATTCACAGGAAACTGTAGTTAAGTGAGAAATAAAAGATACATTTTTTTCAATGTTTGATTGTTTTCTTGAAAATACCAAGTATTTTGTAACACCTTAAAGATCTTCTAGTACGTTCCTAATCATAGTTAGCTATTAGGTATTGGAATTGTCATGAACCTAACAATGCCCGAATTGAAAGCTATTTTTATTTCTTAAGGGACATCCTGTAAATAAATCCTTTTTCAAACTTCACCTAATTGGATTATCTTCAATAAATTCACAAACCATCCAGCTACTATAACATTAAGCAGCCAATCACACGCCAAGTAAATAGACCGTGCACTGTAATAACCAATTGTTCAGGAATTGCCTTGCTGTTTGTTTTTTCTGGCTCTGACAGAAATTGCAATCGTGATTGCTGCTTCCATTACGAAATTGGGCATTAAAATAGCTTTTATTTGTCGATTTTGTTAGATAAACTTATTTTCTTTGGAAAATATATTGGCTTAATAGCCTGCATCAGTTGAATTTCTCAAGGTTTCTCAAATTCAATTTTTGGCTTCTCAATTATATAGTACTTCTTGCACTGTCAATGCTGGCAACAATAGTTCTTGTTGAAACGCAAGAACTGCATTTAAGTAGACATTAAATAATTAAACTTTTTTATTACCTTAATTCTTTCACGAGCGGTCGACTTCTTTAGTGTGCGTTAGTTTGAAAACAAGGGACGTGACGGTTGTTACTTGAAAAAATTACATGTAGTTTGTACAAAACGTGCAACAGTTTGAATGGCAAGAATCAACAACTTCGTCATTTTTCAAGTTATACAGGGTGGGGCAATCTTCTGACATCGGAGGATTACATCGTTGTGGTGAGAGGTAGAACTTTATTATTTTGTGTGAGCTAATACAGTTTCTGAGGGCACATTTTGAAAATACTTTCGATTCTACAGGGTGTTCCAAAACCACGTAGCAGCACAAACTCACATTTTTTTTAATGGAACGTACTATATTTTGTTCAAGAATCGAAAAGATCTCACCGAGAGCGTTACAAAAATATAGCACTCTAATATATTATAAGGGTGTTTTACAAAGATATGGCCAATTATTAGCAAAAAAGACCTCCTCTTTAGCACTCTGCAGAACAGTAAATTAAAATAAATCAACAGGTCTTTGTATTCTAATGTCATACAGACATCATTGGCTGTGCTCAGTATTAATTAATTTTTTCATCTGTGGCTTCTTTATTACAGGGTGAAACAAAACGCAAATCAAGCAATATCTCAAAATTTTCAAATGAATCACCCTATAAGTCTTTTTACAATTTGTTAGTACAATTAATAAGTTTTCAAACGATGTAGTAAACTTAGGACATTAGTTAATGTAAAATCGTAGATATTTTATGATAATGGTCAAAAACAAGTATTTTACATACACAAATTAAATGGTAATTAATTTTTACATGCAACATCTTGTGAATTTTAACATTTCTAAGGCATAAATTCTAATCGTAATTTTGGATGCATCTACAATATCTAATCAATGAAATAAAATGTTTGCTAATACCATAGGTACCTGGAATTACCAAAAATTTCATATTTATTCATGTTTCACTTTCAAGAATTGTTATCATAGGCGTGTTTGAGAATGGGCGAAACATAATCAAGCCATATTTTTGATTATATCAAGTGGGCTACTATCAAAATAGTATCTACTAATAAATGTCAAAGAAATATTGCTGTATTCTTCGTTTGTGTTTAGGAAGTTGATTTAAACACAATAGTTAACTTATGGTTCAAACAAGATGGAGCATCTGTATATCAGCAATTTTACCGACATGTGGATAGGACGTGGTGGACCAATTTCGTGGCCTCCTCGATCTCCAGATCTCACACCGATGGATTCATTTTTATGGGGATACATCAAGCAACTTGTGTATCAAACGGAACCTTCTACCAGAGAAGACGTGAAAGAAAGGATTCGTAACGCATTTACCACAAAAACTCCAGCAATGTTGGAAAGAGTAAGATCCTCGTTTTTGAAAAGAATTGTATGGAAGTAAATGGTCGCCATTTTGAACACTTAGCATAAACCACTATACTTTTTATAGAATGACAATGTTCATTTATGTAAATGTGAGTGATCTTATAATGTTGGTTTTCATAATTGTTAGTTTTTTAAAAATAGAAAAAGTTAAAAAATAAATTAGAAGCTTACATTTCACATAACTAAGATATACTGTTTGTGGTGACTTAAGTAATTATTTCGTAAAGACTACAAACTCCTTTTATATTTATTAGTACTATAACGACATTAGCCTACTTACAGTAAACAAAAATATTTCTTCCAACATAATTCCTTCTCTCCTTCCTCTAATGGTAAGAGTAGAAGTCAAAGATATTTTAGATGCATCCAAAATTACGATTAGAATTTATGCCGGAGAAATGTTAAAATTCACAAGATGTTGCATGTAAAAATTAATTACCATTTAATTTGTGTATGTAAAATACTTGTTTTTGACCATTATCATAAAATATCTACGATTTTCCATTAACTAATGCCCTAAGTTTACTACATCGTCTGAAAGTTTATTAATTGTACTAACAAATTGTGAACAGTCTTATAGGGTGATTCATTTAAAAATTTTGAGATATTGCTTAATTTGCGTTTTGTTGCACGCTGTATTAAAGAAGCCACAGATGAAAAAATAAATTGATACTGAGCACAGCCAATGATGTCTGTATGACATTTGAATACAAAGACCTGTTGATTTATTTCAATTTACTGTTCTGCAGAGTGTTAAAAAGGAGGTCTTTTTTGCTAATACTTGGCCATATATTTTTAAAACACCCTTATAATATATTAGAGTGCTAGTAAGAACACCCAAATTAGGAGCCGAATTGAGCGCAACAAGATGAACACAAAATTAAGAAGATTAAGGAAATATAAAATAAAATAAATGGTAAAGGTATTTGTACATTTATTTCAGGAATAATAAGATACCTAGCCTAACCTAATCTAATCCAACCTAACCCCGCCAGGGTAAATTATTTGGGCAGTCCCGATAACAGAACAGATTAAATAAACTGGACGGCAATTCGAGTGCGGGATTAAGTTACCTGCAAGTGTCGGACGGGAACTCATGTGTATTATATTGGTCATTAAGGAACCTGGTGGGAATCCGTGTGCACCGGAATATAATGTATATGTACATTTCCCGGCAAATGTGTACTCTTGTCCTCACGTTTTGGTAAATGTATAATCTTACCTTCATGTTTCAAGAAAGGCTGGAATTCAAATGAATAAAAAATGTTGTTGCAGTCAAAAAATATTTTTTTTGGCTTTGGACAGCTTGATCCATTCAACCACGAATTTATTGTGCTGTTGTACTGTTTGTTACAATCATGGACGTATAAATATTTATTTATTTATACGTCCATGGTTACAATAATCAGCATAGTAGGTTAGCTATGGTACTTAGATTGTACAAGACAAGTATATTGTAAACACTGCATTGACCAAGCAAGTACTCTCCATTCAAGGTCCTAATCAACTTTAATGATGGTTACCAAGTTATGGAAACCTACAACAGGATTATACAGGGGGAAAATATTTATAGTGAATATATTTCTTTCTCTTATTGTTTTTTAAGTTTGATTTCGAACAAGAAATGTTGATCGCACTGTTTTAGTGATGAATACATTGTAATGCATACTAGGTTATTCAAGAAGGGGAAGAGAATATAATCATTGGATTAGCCGTTCCCCTTCTTAAATCACTTGATATGCGTGTTACGAAGTATTGGATATTTTTAAAAAATGGGAAGGGTGAATGTATTCAATACTTTGTAACGCCCATATCAGTTAACCAAGAAGGGGAAGGGTAACTCCAATGGTTATATTCCCTTCCCCTTCTTGAATATATTAATGTTCATTACATAGTATTGGATATCTTTTAAGGGGAAGGGAGAATGTGATGATTATATTTACTTGCCCTTTTTCTCACATTTACCAAAACGACATGGTCATTAACTTTTGAATTGAGTTGTGCGTTATGTAAATATAAATTGAAATTTACAGGGTGATTCACGCAAGTATGCCATAGTCGGTGTTGCTTTTTTCAAATGTAACACCCTGTATATTTGCAAATTTTTGAAATCCTCTTAATAAACCGATTCCAACAAACTAAATATGTATGGTCAATTATGAATTGTACAGGGTGAAATTTTGAAATTAATAATTTATTACACTTGAAATATTGGTACTTTTTTAAATTAGCTAAATATGGACATATCAAAAATCTAAACTAACTAATTATTAAACGTATTTTTATATTAAACAAAACCTGCTACGCCCATGAATTTTATCATAAAAACGCCAATAATTAGACAAAATCGGTAAATAATGTGGATTATTTTAAATCGGTAAATAATGTGGATTGTTTTCTATTCTGTCAGTTGTTGATTTGTTGACAGTTTATACTGAAAAAGTAAAATCTTTGTCAAACACTCTTTCCTTGTCGACATAACAATGAAATATTCAACTGAGACTGAGATTTTAACGAAGATCGGGTACGGGAATAACTGTAGAAGTCAAGTTGAAGTGGCAAACTTATTTAATCACAGGTATTCCGAATTGCCTAATATTTCACAAAGTACTGTGTCTAAAATTCATGCACAATTCAGAGAACTTGGACATGTCAAACCATTGAAAAAAAAACCACACTTCGTCGAAGATGATGTAAAAGTGGATATTTTGTTAAGTGTCGAAGAGAATCCAACTTCAAGTAAACGTCAAATGGCCCGTGAAAATAATGTTAGTCATACAACTGTTTTAAGATGTTTTCATAAAGAAAAACTTCATCCCTACAAATTAACTTTTGTGCAGTAGTTAACAGAAGACGTTCCAGATCGTAGAATGGATTTCTGCGAAAGATTGGTGAATAAGCTGAACAGAAATGAGATAGCTCTTGGTACCATTCTTTTTTCTGACGAATCAACATTCACATTGAATGGAGAGGTAAACCGACAGAAATGTGGATATTGGTCAGCAGAGAATCCTAATTGGATGCGTGAGACACATACTCAGTACCCTCAAAAGGTGAACGTTTGGGCCGGTATCATAGGCGACCATATTATTGGTCCTATATTTATATATGGAAATTTGACAGCTGAAAAATATTTAAATATGCTTAGAAATGAAATTATTCCTGCGTTGGCAAACTTATATCCCAACGCAATAGATCCTAGCTTACCGAATGAAAATATTTGGTTCCAGCAAGACGGGGCAGCACCCCATTATGCTTCAATTGTAAGAACTTATTTAGATGACATCTTCCCCAATAAGTTGATTGGACGAAGAGGTACTTTTGAGTGGCCAGCTAGAATGCCAGACCTTACGCCGTTAGATTTTTTTGTGGGGTTATCTTAAGAACAAAGTATATGCAACACAACCAACTAGCATTGTAGACCTCAAAGACAGGATAACTACAGAAATACGGAGTATTTCACCTCAAACTTTAAACAAAGTTGAGGAGGAGTTCTATAGGAGACTGTGCTATTGCCAACAACTAGATGGAGACCATTTTGAGCATTTATTTTAATGTATTAAAATCAAATACATCAGGTATTTTATGTATGTGTTTAACAACTGTAAAAATAAAAATTTCACCCTGTATAATTCATAATTGACCATACATTATTTAGTTTGTTGGAATCGGTTCATTAAGGGGATTTCAAAAATATGCAAACATACAGGGTGTTTCATTAAAAAAAACAACACCGAATATGGCATACTTGCGTGAATCACCCTGTACATTTACATTTATGTTTACATAAAGCACAACTCAATTCAAAAGTTGATGTGTCTCGGCATTTTTTATAATTTTCTAAAATAATGACATAAAGAATTTTATTCCATAAGTGGTTTCCACACTGTATAATCAAGTGATTGTAGAAAAAATGTTATATGTATTGCGAGCTAAAAGTGGAATTATTGTTCTCAAGTAATTAACGCGCTCTGCTTCGCGTCGCGCGTTAACCCTTGCTTTCGAACAATAATTCCTCACTTTTTGCTCTTACATAAATAACTATTATTGCAATTATTTAATGAAATATTTTCCAGTAGATCTGGATGCGTTATAGATAGTCCGATTTTGAAACTTATTTGAAAAAAACAGATAAAGAGCAGCAAAACGTATTCTTCGATTTATGATGAAATGCTGCGAAGTAGGTCAAAAACGCTCGGGAATACTGCCGAAAATGACAGTGCGTTCAGTAAAGGTGCCAAGAGTGGTCCCAAAAACTTGACAAGTTGTGAATAGTTGGTTTCCAATAGTGAAAGACAAAACTTTCCTGTACGTCTTTTTCATAAATTGATATCAAAACAATACAGCAATAATACCTCTCTACGACTGTTCCTAAAACCAATTCGATACTGTCGAAGCTGATATAATAATGTACCTGTTGGAAGAAATACAATAAATGGATGGACCAAATCTGCTGCTGAGGCAATTAGCTTGAGTGTAAAGGACCAAAATATAACAAATTACTCGAATGGATCAACTGCTGCTAGCGAATTGGTAAAAAGTGATCTAGAAGAACAACTATTGCAAAATTTTATAAATTATACTTATAGAGTAATATCCCAGAGCGATAAGACATAACTTATTTTCAAATAGATGAAATGTTAGGTTCTCAGTCGCACCTCGTGTGCTTTGAACACCTGTGTGTTTGTGGAGCTATCCTAAGGGAACCTTGGCAGATATCAGGCGAGAAAGATGACTAAAAACGGAAGTTACTTTACTTAAATTCAAATGTCTGATTTTCATATATGTTTTGTAGAATAATATTCTAGTGTAGTATCATAAGTGTCAGACCCTTTTCCCATTGACCAAAACTTTTGTCAGACGCCTTAAAGCTGCAAAAGAATGGATTAACATCATTTATTTTCACATGTCTGACTTTCAAATATGTCATCATGGCAACTATTACTAAGTTATATGTGCTCTAACAGATTCGAACTATACTGAATACTATACGTTTACGGAGCTTGTGGAGCTGAAAAGCGTCTGACAAAAGTTTTGGTCCATGGAAAGTGTCTGACACTTATGATACTACTTTAGAATATTATTCTACGAAACATATATAAAAATCAGACATTTGAATTTAAGTAAAGTAACTCTTAATTTTAGTCATCTTTCTCACCTGAAATCTGCCAAGGTGCCCTTAGGATAGCTCCACAAACACACAGGTGTTCAAAGCACACGGGATGCTACTGAGAACCTAGCATTTCATCTATTTGAAAATAAGTTATGTCTTATCGCTCTGGGATCTTGGACTATTAAATCTCCATCAAGAACACCACAACAGGATCATAAAATATTATGCGTGATAATAGATCTTTTCTCCACTACTAGCTGTGAAGTTGACAAATATTGCTTTTTCTAGCCAATTCAGAAGTGGAATTTCTCTATTAGTGGTTAAATTATTTTTGGATTAAGTCAATAATGGACAAATTCTAATATTTTAAGAATTCAGGGATAGTAGTTCAACAAAAACTTGTGCAACATAATTTTGTATACCCAGGAGATTGTCTATAACATATTTGCTGCTTGAAATTACCTTTAAAGATAAAATTGTTTGGATAAAAATGCCATTGGTTTGAAATTCGAACGAGTACGTTCATAATATATCGAAAACTGACAGTGTACCTGTCTCTCAGACGACGGAATAAACGCTTCCCGTGGTGCGTTATTTTCAATTTTTGTCCTAAGTTTGACTATAAAAGTGAAAAAAATTGTATATTCACCATGGTGGGAAGACATTTATAAGCCTCGTACCTTATTCCGCTCGGTCAATAATACACCTTGGTGTATAATATACTATTATAGTAGAGAATAGCAACAAATCCACTGTTACGTTAAATTTTAATAAATTGCACCTCCACTAGCTGTACTTTTAATAAATAAACGTTTCTTTGTGTTGAGCTATACATTTTCCGCAAAATATTCCTCGGACATTGACAAACGCCGCATAATTTTATGACAAATTTCTCAAGCTCGTTCCTTGTTACCATCCCTCAGACTTCGGAACGAGGTTTCTATTGTTATAAAATTATCTCGTTTATTTTCAATGTCCTGGGGATATTACTACTAATAATTTTCCATGCGTTCTAGAGTTTTATCTCCAATGCCATAATTACATAATTTGTTTAGTAGCTTTTCATGTTCAACAGTATCGAAAGTCTTGGATGAATCTAAAAAAACTGCTTATTATTTTAATTAATCCTCCAGCGCACCCACTATTGTTTTAAAGAGGTCAATTATTGCATTTTCAATATTAGAATTTGGGATTGGGTTGGCCCATTTGTTCCGAAAAATTTTCAGTTCTTTCAGTATCTGTATCTGTATCTGTAGAGTAGGGAGGGTGAGTGTGTAGGCTCACAGCACTTAGGCCACATGTGACCCATTGTACATCCTCCCGAGGAGTTGTCCTCCTAGGTCATTGTCCATCCTGTCCTTCTCAGGAAGGTGGACAGGTCACTGGGAGACATCTCCTTTATATCGCATAAGACATGCCTGACAGTTTCATCTTCCTGTTCACACATCCTGCATAGAGGTGTGTCCACTAGCCCCATAGTATGGAGGTGTTTACTTAGTTGACAGTGACCAGTCAGAAATCCTACTGTTAAACGTAGGTTTTTCTTGGTCATCGCCAAATATTTCTTCGGCGCCAGCTTCCGAGGGTCGCCCAGGGTGATCCTGGCAAAACTGCATCCTTTGATTCCATCCCATCTCTTGAGGGATTGAGCATGGGTGTAGCGTTTGGCTAGTTCCGCAATTGTCGAAGTCGTTAGGCCGTAGGTGTCACTGGGTCCTAGAATTTTTAGTCCAGCGGCTTCCCTGGCTAAAGAATCAGCAATGTGATTTCCTTCACTCCTGTCGTGCCCTTTAACCCACCTCAGAATAATGTTGTTATCTGCCGAGACGTCAGCTAAATCTTGGTGGCACTCTAGTACTAGCCTCGATATAACACGTTGTCTGTTCAAGGCTAATAGGGCTTGTCTACTATCAGTGCAGATTATTATGGTTTTACCAGAAATTCCTCTTCTGGTTAGTTCTTTTGTGGCAATTGAGATACCAGCCAGTTCTGTTTGAACCACGCTGGTATTGTTTCCCATTCCCCACTTAATCTTGAGGCTCAGTGATCTCGAGTAAACCCCACATCCTGAGCATTCTTTCATTTTTGAGCCATCTGTATATCGAGTAATTCAGTTTTTTTGTATTTTAACAGTCGTTTTCTCGCCAACATTTGTAAAGAATTTATTAAAGTCTGTTGCTTTCTATGAAGGTTAATTTTACACCCAAAAAAAAGCTGTGTATAGACGCGCTCCGTTGTAACTTATCCAAGCGTGTAATATCCAAGAAGGTTATTCAAAGAGCACCTCACAAGCGTATCCTTGGACGCCGAATTCCGACTCGACAAACATTCTTCGCTTCTCAGCAGAGAATGTGGGAAATATCCAACAACTCCATTACAAGATCGTCAGAAATGAGACAAGACGTTGATAAACAGTATTGGATTAACGAGAATCTAAGCGTAGGTTAGTTCATTAAGCAGTGTGAGTTATTATAACTCGTTGATGATCGAATTGACGATGGTGATTAATCAAATCGTTGCTTCTAGCTAATACGTTACGTTTATTTAGTATGAAATCAAATGTGAAGCTTCAAGGCTGCGCAAATCAAAGTTGGGACATTAATTAAATATTAATCCAGGTTCAAATAAAATACTTCTTTTGAGTAAGAAATGATGGAACCTAAATCTCAAGCACAAAATTATTGGTATATTTATATTGAATAAATTAGATACAAATTTCGACTTCATTATATTTTTATTGAATACAGGGTGATTCATAAGATTCATAAGTAATGGGCCAAATTGTAAATCTACGTTCAGAAGGCCAAAATAATAATATTTTTATTAACAATAATGGGTCTTAGTCTGCTCCTTACTGAGGTACAGGATGTTAAAACGAAAAAAATAAAATATATTTTTGTTAATAGATCATCTGATTTTCTACATAATGACTTGAAAATTGGGTATGAACTAGTTTTTGTAAGGGTAAACAAAAATGTGTGAGAGGATTTGAGTTAACTCGTAGATGTCGCCACATGCGCCATATGAATTAGATGAAATCAGCTACAAATTTTTTATCGCTCATTATTTTACAACTTACTTATTTAATTTGGATAGCCCCATCATTTCTGTAGTAAAAAGCTATACCTCTTTGATCTTCAAAATATTAACGATTTTAGAGATATTTGAATTTTACTAATTCACTACACTACATTTCACGGTGGTCGACGTAGCTCGGTAAGCTCTATCGTTATAAAAAACATGTCTGATTAAATGAAGAGTGACAGAAGTAGTTATTCTTCCATACAGCTTTGAACTTCCCAGCATTGTTGTTGAATTCCTAACATTTATTTCTCTTCATGATGGTCATTGAAATATGTAAAAAAACGTTCCATTTATTGTATACTTTTTTTATTTAATAAAATATATAAACTTGATGATTATTGCTTCATTTTTCTCACTTCAGGAATTATATGGTCCATTTTTTGACATTTTATTTAATTTTACTTGACTATTTGATTGTTATTATTCTAATATCAATCTAATGTTAAGTAACTTTAGATGGAATATCAAAAAATGGACCATAAATATCATTTTGCAATAAAAGTAAAATCACAGTTATTTTGAATATGCTGCCAAAAACTGTAAAATTACAGGAATCTTCTTTTTCGGCTGTTAGCGAAGTTCACAACCATCTTATTTGTGTTAGAGGTACTGACGAGACTCTCAAGGTGACGCCACCCGTACAAATAGAGGGAACCACGGGTCAGTTTCCCATCTATAAATATTTTTTTATCCATGCCTCCCATCCTAGTAATAGTGTATGGAACAGTTTAATTGGTGCCGAACTCACTGAGGTGGAGTGCTCCAGTATAGCTTTGCTGACGATACCGCCATTTTGTATAATGATACAACTTGGAAAGCGCTCAAAGATACAGCTGAAACAGATTTTAAAACTGTAATAGAATGGTTCAAATACAATAAACTTACACTAAATATAGATAAAACGAAATATATGCCATTCTCATCCTACACCACCGGACTTCCCAATTTTGGTTCTCTTGAAATAAATAATAATATGAAAATACCTGAAACAGCTGGCATTAAGTACTTAGGTGTTATAATAGATCGTCATCTAAAATGGGAGCTACATATTAAAAATGTAGTTCAAAAATTACGAGGCCTTCTCTCTAAATTTAGGTACTTGAGGGAATTCTTAGATATCCATAACCTAAAAATTATGTATTACTCATTAGTGAAATCCCAAATTAACTATGGAATTCTTGCATGGGGGGGAGTAAATGACTGTCACCTACAAAAGTTGAATGTTATTCAAAAATGGATAATGAGAATAATTTTTAGAAAGAATATTATTTTCCCTAGTAATGATATTTATGAGCTAAGTGGTTTTATGGACACTAGACAAATATATTGTATGAAGATGTTATTGTACTATCAAAAACATAAAAAAAGCCTACTTTGTCCAGAACACGCACATAATACTCGCTGTAAAGACAACGTATATACCTTACCTAGACGAGGAAAAACTATAGGGCAGCGTTGCTTTGACTACTTGGGTCCCAAAATATTTAATCAAGTTCCTTTGGAGTTAAAGAATTTGGAAAATTCAAAACATTTTAAAACTAAAATTAAAAGCTGGATAAAAACGCTAAATAGAAATGTTTTAAATAATATAATAAATAACCAGTAACAAATTAAAACTAGGAAATACAAAATAAATATAGTAAACTGTCAAAACTGATATTTTTCTTTCCTATTCTTTTTATAAAAATAAAAATTGACTTACCTGATAATGTACTTTACCCGATATTGTCTAAATACCCTAATTACGTCGGCTGTAAAACTATTATTTGATATGACTTACCTGATTATGTCTGGAATAACTCAATGTTGGTCAGTTATCTTTATTGTGTTATAATATACCTACCTATATTGATGTTCACTGTTAATTTAAATTGTTATATATACATATGTTATTTATAAGTACATCACATACAAGGTGCAAGTAGTTTCTGACTACTTACAACTTCTGTGATTTTTGTGTGTGTTTGTTTACATTTTTCCTATATATTTATATTTTGTAACTACCGTAAATAAACATTATTATTATTATTATTATTATTATTATTATAGGAGTATTTCGATTACATCTAGGTTTTTGAATAATCAACTTTCCGGTTTGACGACTTGGGGTACCTTTATTTGGCTTGTAATAGTACATGCAGGCAGTTGTCAATGTGTAGAGATAGACATCTTCTGGAGAGTAAAGAAGTTAACTATTAAACGAGCCCTACTGATAATGCAACGTCATCTTTTAGTATAACATGGATGTATTTGGTACAAGTTATCTTTAATAACTATACAGTGCTATTCAAAAGTCCCCTCTCCCCTTCGTATCTTATGAACGGCTACAATTACATTAATAAAATTTGGAGGGTGAAAATAAAGTAAACTTGTAAACTTCTCTACGAATGGTAACAGGTGACGTAATAGTAAT
Organism: Galerucella pusilla; assembly: GCA_910591695.1. Classification (NCBI taxonomy): domain Eukaryota; kingdom Metazoa; phylum Arthropoda; class Insecta; order Coleoptera; family Chrysomelidae; genus Galerucella; species Galerucella pusilla. The sequence goes on from CAJUYI010004213.1 coordinate 12,849, forward strand.
AGATGACGTCGCACAGTGCCACTCTGACCAATAATTTTAAATAGTACCTTATGGCAAGTGATATCTCGTTTGAAAGGTACTGACATTGGCTACATAGCCATATTAATTTTGTTTGGGTTTAAACTAATTTTGACGGATAAATTAAATAAATACCAAAATTATTGGAATTATTTTTTTAAATTTGATTAATCAAATATCAACAATGGATTCTTATAGCAAGTGTTCGAAATGTGCTCCATCTACTTCCTGACAGTAATACATCCTATTAGTAAACTCTTGTCGTACTCGTTCGAATGTGTCAGCTGAAATTGCATTGCATTCTTCAATAATTCTTTCTTTCAAAACGCCAATGCTATCTGGTGCTGTAGTATAAACCTTGGAATTCAAAAAAATCTTATGGTGTCAGATCTGGTGACCGAGGTGGCCATTCTATAGGACCTCGCCGGCCGATCCATCTATCTCGATATTCTTCATCTAAGTAACGTCTTACTGCACCATAATAATGTACAGGAGCACCATCTTGTTGCAATGTTATTTCCAGATGGCCGAATTCATCTTGATGATCTTCCAGAATTTCAAGAATTAACGGCTCAATTGCATTTTGTAACATCTCCAGATACACTTCACCGCTCAAATTTGAATTTAGGAAAACAGGACCAACTATGTGGTTTCCCAAAATACCTTCCCTAACATTGACTTTTTCTGGAAATTGTGTATTCACATTTCCATTGATGCAAAAAATACTTTCTTCACTAAAACAAATTGTTTTTTGACTAATTTTATTTGTCATTCGAGTCTTCTGTCGGGGTCGTCATCAGAAAGGTGGTGCACCATTTTTAACTTATGCTTGTGGGTTTGTAACTCTCCTTTGATTGTTAGTATACTCCATCATCCTAAATGCGTTCGTTAGCTGAGCGGGCTAAGGCGCAGGTTTGTGCTGACTTCACCGCTGTACAGTTGATCATGCAGTCATTTTACTCATTTATCTGGGTTCTCGGCTGTTTGCTGCTGGACAAGTTCTATTTTCGATCGAGAAGTCACTGCGACCTGGTAACATTTCTGGTACCAACCCAAAATTTATATTGGCTACGCTCTGACATTGCCGTCACTGTCAATCATATATAACAGTTATTTATAATACAAGTGCGTGAAGTTATACTTTTGCGCACGAGTTGCGAAAATGCAAGGAACGAGCGTAGCGAGTTCCTTCTCCGCAACGAGAGAAAATGAGGACAATTATTTAAATTACTAGTTATAACATTGGGTAATTTGTCTTTTTTAAAGTAACACATATTTTTTACTATGTCTGACACTTCTGTCAAATTTACTGTCAGCACAAAAGTTTATACAACAAACGACTAAATTCAAGGCAACTAGATAATCACGTAACAAAAAAGAGTATTAAAATGAAAGCTCCATTTAAAAAGCATTGGTCATTCACGCACGCTTTTGGGTGTTATAATGAAAGTCCCATATAAAAAGCATGGTTCATTTACGCACGCTTTTCAACGTATGTATATTGTATGATTTCACAAATTTTTTTTGGTTCGTAAATGCCTAATTTTAAAGATGAACGTAAATAAAATTGTTTTTTAACGTCAATTTTTTTTTGGGATTATTTGGTTTTGGCATACAAATTTCAGTTATTAGTTGTCAAGTCCATCAAAGGGTAGGCGTAAGTATGATTTCTAAAAATACCTTGTGATAAGATCTGGATATGGATACTGTGTATTTGAATTCACAAGATATTATCTGTTCATAAAACTGTCATTATTCTGACACGCCTCAAATTCTTGATCGACTAATCTTGGTGCTCCTTGGTTGTCTCTTTTTGAAATCCACACTATATAACGGGCAAGAATTCTTCTACAAGTGTATTTACTTCTCGTAGTTAGTAGAGCAACACAAGACAAATACTGATTACTGTTACTATAACATTGCCCTAAATGTCTTACTCGACCATTTTGTTAACTCCACTACTTAATACTAGAGAAAATACTTCTATTTGCTTCATCTTCAACCAAGTTATGAAACAAAAACTGCCAATTTTCTTACTAAGTTGGCAGATGGTTGCCAGCACGTAACGTTTCCTCTATGCCTGGATGCCACATAAGAAACGTGTAAATTGTTACTTATCTAATATTGCTTCTTACGGAAGGTTGTCAAACATCAGGTTTGTTTACTGTTCCTCATTCAATTTATAATAAATTAGGGGATTAAGCAGACAAAGTAAAGAGAAACCATAATTTAGCTTTCACACAATACTAATGAAAATTTTTCTTTTCATTTTTTTATCAATCTTTCTCGTATAAGGCTACACAAAATGGAAATTTTAAAGAGATAGAGGTTAGTTCGCCATTTAACCCTTTCAATAAATAAGCAACCCTTTTTCGTCAACGCTTTATGTTATTTCAGAGTCACGGGAGGAAGATATTTTTTAATTAAATTCAAATTTAAATTCAGTTATTTTAAAATAATGTCATCGAGGAATAAAAATACGGAATACATTTCCTAAAATAAAATATCTATAAATTTTATACCTGTTTAATTTATTTTTCCAAAAAGTTAACCATGTTACATAATTGTTCGGCTTACTGTAGAGTATGGAGTGGGATTAATTTGAAAAAATATCCATGTACTACTATGAGTAAGAAGAGGATATACCCGACAAAAAATTAAAATATTCACTGACAGCCAGGCTCTGCTTAAAGCTATCAGCAATCCAACAACTAGGTCTAAGCTGGTAAAAAAAACTGTAAAGAATCACTTATTAACATGCTGGCAAGAGACAACAAAGTGTCTGTAATATGGGTGCCAGCACATGAGGGGATTGCAGGGAATGAAATGGCAGACCATCTAGCTAAAGAGGGCTCCAAAGGAGCCTTCACAGGTCCGGAATCGGTATGTAGAATCACAAAGGATTACATAAGAGGGGAAGTCAGGAACTGGCTATTTAAGGAACACTACCTCAAATGCAGGCTGACACAAGGACACCTCCATACTAAGAGTTTACTGAATAAGGTGGACAAGGTACTTCTGTCGAAGCTATTGAAACTGGAGAAATTTGAAGACAGTAACCTTCCTGGTGACTGGACACTGCACCCTGAGGAAGCATCTACACAGAATGGGCACAGTTAGTGAACCTATGTGCAGAAAATGTGAACTTTACGATGAAACACATACTCACATACTCTGCTTTTGTGAGAACTTACAATACTCAAATGGAAGCACTTTGGAGAGGAAATATTACAACCATCACAACTACTGAAGGTACCTTCAGTTAAACTGGTGGCCTATTTAGAAGACACAAGGCTTCTGGAATGGAAGTAGGTAGATAATATGGGTTATGGTACAAAAATTCAGTTCAAGTGCCTGGGCAGTTGAGCACAACCCAAACGTATGAATGAATGAATGAATGAATGAGCAAGTGATTAAATTTTCAGTAATAATACAGGGTGTCCCAAATAAGAGTGACTGATTTTAAACATAAATGCCCAGCTTATAAATTGCTCCAAAGAGATGGGAGTTTTTACTAGTTCCACTAGTTTATCGAAGAGATTTTTTTAGGCTTGGCTGGCATTTCATCCCATGAACACAGGGTGTTTTACTAATATTGGTCAAATAATTCAAAGGGATAAATATGTATTATTTTAAATGGAACACCCTATAATTTTTGATCTCATTCGAAAGAGCAATAATTCTCCTTTCGAAAAATTTATAGTTTTCTATCTTTTGTTTCATTAACCACAAAGATATTCGAGGTTTCATGTAGTAGTACATTTTTAATAAGTAATTTCATATGAACGTATTTTGATGCCTTAAATCAACTCATGCTGTGACCGTTTGACGCATAACAACAAAATCAGCAATTTTGATCACCACATTATTCGTTAATAGCACGAGATTCATTCTAAACGTTATTTAATGATAAGTGGATTGGTCGAGCTGGACCGATTGAATGGGCACCGCGGTCTCCTGAATTAATTGTCCCAGATTTTTTTCTCTGGAGATATGTGAAGGATAGTTGCTACAATCCTAAGCCTAACAATTTAGCAGAGCTAAAAAATAATATCAGGAACATTACCTATTGAAAACATTCCGCAAGAAATGTTAGAAAATTCATTTGAAAATTTAAAATTTGGGCATATGCAGCATTTATTGTAACTTTTTTGTTCTTCCTCCTTCATATGTATTGAATAATGTTATCATGTTTTCTTACTAAATAAACTGTTTGTCAGATTTGTGGGCAATTATTCACGTAATTAAAAATGTACCACTTCATGAAACCTCGAATAACTTTGTTGTTGATGAAACAAAAGATAGGAAACTATACATTTTTGGAAAGGAGAATGATTGCTCTTTCGAATGAGATCAAAAATTATAGGGTGTTCCATTTAAAATAATAAATATTTTCCCCTTTAAATTTGACCAACATTAGTAAAACACCCTGTGTTGATGGGATGAAATGCCAGCCAAGCCTAAAAAAATCTCTTTGATAAACTAGTGAAACTAGTGAAGACCCCATATCTTTGGAACAATTAATAAGCTGGGCATTTATGTTTAAAATCAGTCACTCTTGTTTGGGACACCCTGTATAACAAGAAAGTGAGAATAAATTGAGAATAATTTGACAGATTTTTCGAAAACTTGTTGCGAAAACTTGTTGCCAGTCACGAGAGCCCGCTGGGCTCGAGTGGCTATTTCCAAGTGGCAACAAGTTTGAATAAAATCTGTCAAATGATTTTCTAATTTATGGAACTCGCGAGTTAAATTTGACTAGATTATTTTTTGATTCACAAATTTTTACAATAAATAATCACAAAAGATTTATACCCACTATAATAATGAAATAATTGGTTGAAACTCACCCTTGTGACAAATAAAGGATCATTTCATTGGTTTTAAGAAACGTCAAAAAATCAAGGTATAAATTTATTTATAATAATGTCTGTCATTGACGTTGTATAAAGTTTTCAGAGAGAAATCATTTATAAGAAAATATGTTGATAAGGGATACATTTTTTCCTTAAAAGCTCTATATCATGTGCGTACGATGAGCTTTTTTAAGTGATAGTATATTTGTAAAAATTTCATGGTAGTATGATAATATGTTTGTCAGGAAACTTTTTTGAGATGTTAACGGTAAATAAAATATTTCAATCAAACATTTGATGTATTTTACACACAGTGGCATTAAAAAGCAACGTAGAATCCGAAAAGTTAATAATATATTCTGCCTAAAATAACAAAGCTACAGCTCACTTCCAATATGTCGAAAATAATTTCTAGTAATGCGCCATTAATTGTGATCCATATATACGTACAAAAAAATATAGGTAGTATAAGTAATACTTCTTCAGACCCGCATATATCACTTACGATCCAAGGTTCTGAAATATTCACTGAATATTTCAACTGAAGTAAACTGTCAATAGAATGTGAGTATTTAGTGTATTAAGCGAATGAATTAACTTCCAAATGAAATTATCTGATAAGTGAAGTTAGATTAAATTGGTTAAAGGGCCTTGATTCAATAAAGCGCCTTAGTTGATTAAATAGGTGCACGTTCTATTTAACTATAAACGAAAACTAATTTTACTATCAGCTGTTTTTGACAGGGATAAGTCGAGATATTTACTAATTTGAATATAGCAAGAACCTACCTAGTTTCAAACAAAATTCATCAACTTCAGTTGTGTATTTTTTTAGTCTTATCAAGTTAAAAAAACGTGTTAATTAATGATAAAGCTCTTTATAAATATAAGCGATAGCTTATTCGATTCGGAATAACGTATAAAAAAATGTATCGAATGTATGCATTAGCATATAAAACAATTGTAATTGTTTTATACAAATTAAAATAAAAAAATACAGCAACTGCCCACCTAAATGTTCGTGATCTCTGCTATGTAATGGTATATTATACACCATGGTGGTGAAGACTATTATTATTGACCGAGCACCAAAATTATTAGGTGCGAGTCTTTACCACCATGGTGTAATAATAATAATAATAATAATAATCTTTATTGCTTATAAAAACAGAAGTTTTACAGCAAGAATTTGGAAGTACAAAAAAATTGACTTATCTAAAATCTAAAATACAAAAAAAACTTTTTTATAGAAACAGAATTAGTATATAGTTAAAAAGAGAAAAAAAAATTATTTCTTAATATAAAGTGTGCCCTATAAAATGTAAGAAAAAGCCGAACTTATATAAACAAAAAGGAACCTAAAACTAGTACACGTTAAAAAAAATAATAATAATGATAATAAAGTAATGTTTCATTCGTTTAGAATAAATGCCCTTAATTTTAAAATATTCCATATGTATATAAAACGATATGCTTTTTGCCGAGGTTACATTTAGGTTTTCTAATTGAAAAACTAGACTTTCCAAATTAGATACAGTTGCGCATTTATTAGGTTTCATAGTTGTGAAAATCGGACAGTCAAAAAGAAAATGTTCAATCGTCACAAGCTCAAGCCTGTTACATACAGTACATATTTCATTTGGGTTAATAACGTACGAAACTCCATTCAATGTAAATTTTAAGCGATACTTGTTAGCAAGTCTTAATTG
>CAJUYI010004214.1:0-19430 GCA_910591695.1 Galerucella pusilla
CGTCGTTACGGTAACGATTATTATGTTAACGATAATTTTTCAGAGTTAGATTCTGTAATAATGTCGTTACGTTAAAATCTAGGGACAAAACATAACGATAATATTTTCACAATTTTATAAAGGTTGGTATAATTTTTGACATCTGTAGCTGTTTTGTTAGGTTAGGAAAGGATTTTTGATTGACATTCACGTAACTTTTATTATGGAAAAGGAAAAAGTTAAAAGTCGGTCCATTAAGACAACAAGGTCACAATATATAATGTATTTGGATAAATTGAGTACAAATGAAGCCAGGGACAACAAATTGATCGGCTAACGTTAAATTGTGATGACCCATTTAAATAATCTACACCCAGAGATTTTTGATAACTCCCATGAGCTGAGAAATGAATGGTTGTGAAAAACCTAACTATGGGAGGTGTTCTAGTATTACGACTATCATGATTCAAATAAGGCAACAAGTCCTGGAATAAATCATAAGCAGCTCCACTGTTTACTCGATACATCTGCCGGAACACTTCCTCAGGCAACTCAAAGGGGTTACTTCGGTCTCTTAAGACACGAAAATTAGTCCTTCGTGTCTGCCTAAAAATATTACATGTGTATAGTTTAGATTATTTTTCAACGCTTATATGAATTTACCTTCTATCCAATTCATCCAAAACAATACGTAGCCGTTGATCCATCTTAAATAAAATATGATCTTTGTATAAGGAACAATGTTTTTAATATATTGAAAAAAAACACAACAAACCTCTTAACCAAAGACTTGCTAACCCGATTACGACTGCTGCATGGCTGACGTTCGTCAACGACATAATATCAGCCATTTTGTCGTTATCGAACATCGGTCGTTACGATACTGAATATATAAAGTCGTTCAGTAACGATAATCGTCCACGAACGACATCGTTACTAATTACAGAATAGGCCCCTTAGTCTTGCAGTCATGTATAGTCAAGTTAAATATGCAACAACGAATGTAACTACTGTCATTCTGACGATGATATTCTACATATAGTAAAATCTATTTTTCTTAAATTTTTTTGAATTCCTTTTTTTTACCTTTTTTTACTGTGAGAACTATAGTAAAATAGGTAAATTATAAACATTGACAATTAAGAATTATGTTTGAGCTGGATAGCCAGAATCTCTCAACGTTCTGCAAGATTACTTCAATGTTAGCAGGTTGTGAGCCAGACGTAGTTTTTAAATGTCATTATCATCGGTTAGCCTGGATCTTCACCAGTTTTTTATGAAGATAGGAAATTTTTCTCTTTCTAACACTTCTAAAACTCGAAATAACTTCTATCCTTCTTTTTATCCTCAAACATGGTTTTCAGCTCTGTTGAAATACAATTATCTCGTTTTTTAAGTCTCTGGCTTCGTATCAAAAATAGCGAGTTTTGCATCACTAACACTTCTCCAAAATTCCAAATATTCCTAATTTAACATTTAAAGTGATAGGGGTATAACCTTCCCTGCAAAAAGCAGTAACTCAATTGATTAGAGCGGATCCCACTTTTATCCAAAAGCCACATATCAAATACATGTAGACATGAACAATTTTGACTGCCCTCATCTACTCTTTGGTGCAAAAACTGTGTGAAAAATTCAATTGATCACATGTGGTTAAAGTCCAATGAAGGCTTCCAAAGGAATACAGCGTAGGTATATACTTAGTTCATTTACGATAACTTTGCAGTAACAAAACATGACAGTTGTTGTACATCGTTGCCACGTTGTAATTTTTTTCCAGCTGTTGGCATAAAATTATGTTGATAAGTTGTTTATTGTATAAGATTACATTCAACTCAACAATAAGAGCAGAAATTATAAAATTTTGATGAGTAAATACATAAATTTCAAGATGTCCAAGTTTGGAACCATAAGTTTATCTGAAAAATGTTATGTTCATGCACATGTTGAATTGCATCGTTATTGCAGTATTAAGTATAGTATGTACAAAAAGTACAAGGAGTAATAAACCCTAATTAAGTATGCAAAACCTTTACAGGGAGCACCATGAAATTTTTGATAAATCTCTTACTTTAAATTACATTTCTTCCGTAAATCTAAAAACCAGGTAGATCGACCCCGTATTTGTTTCAGTTGTAGCAAAGTTTAGGGTTTCTTCATTGTTAAAGGATTAGCGGATAAGCAATAACGCAATGCAGTGGTGTGTATTTTGTGAAAAAAATACGTTTTAAATTATAATATAATAAAAAATGAAAAGAAATAATTATTGGAATACATTTATTACTTACATTTTATTCTATATCCGACTCGGAAGAATCGTTGTTGACATTAATAATAATAGGGTCGATTAAATCATCACAAATATTGTCAATTTTCCACATATTTGCCTCTACTTTGATAACATGCTCGATACAGTTTGTCCAATTTTCCTTAATAACATGACTTACAGCACTCTCAAACAATTTCACAACATCGTTTATTTTAAAAGTAGTATTTTTTTTCCAACTTCCCCCTTTACCTGAGCCCATATTAATTCTATGGGATTAAGTTCACAATGATAAGGGGGAAGTCGAAGAACTGATATACCACGAGAAGAAGCCATTTCTACTTTTTTTCACTAGAGTGAAATCATTTATAAACAGTTAGTTTCATTTAAAGAAGTGATATGAGTAGATTCCACAAAGTAGATGGGGGTTCCCACAGTAAATTCAATAAAACATAAATGTTTTTAATAACTAAATATATTACACTTTTACTGGTAAAATCTATTTTTCTTCAATTTTTTTGAATTTTACTAATATACTTTTTTAACTGTGAGAACTAGGGTAAAATAGTTAAATTATAAACATTGAAAATTAAGAAATATGTTTGAGCTGGATGGCCAGAATCTATCAGCTTTCTGCAAAATTATTTCAATGTTAGCGGGTTGTGAGCCAGCCGTAATTCTTAAAATGGCTCAGGATGTGGAGTTTACTCGAGAGCACTAAGCCTAGAGATTAAGTGGGGAATGGGAAACAATACCAGCGTGGTTCAAACAGAACTGGCTGGTATCTCAATTGCCACAAAAGAACTAAGCAGAAAAGGAATTTCTGGCAAAAACATAATAATCTCCACTGATAGTAGACAAGCCCCATTAGCCTTGAACAGACAACGTGTTATATCGAGGCTAGTACTAGAGTTCCACCAAGACGCCTCGGCAGATTATAATATTATCCTGAGGTGGGTTAAGGGGCACGACAGGAGTAAAGGATATCGCATTGATTGCTGATTCTTTAGCCAGGGAAGCCGCTGGACTGAAAATTCTAGGACCCAGTGACACCTACGGCCTAACGACTTCGACAATTGCGGAACTAGCCAAACGTTACACCCATGCTCAATCCCTAAAGAGATGGAATGGAATCAAAGGATGCAGTCTTGCCAGGATCACCCTGGGCGACCCTGGTAAGCTGGTGCCGAAGAAATATTTGGCGATGACCAGGAAAAACCTACGTTTAACAGTAGGATTTCTGACTGGTTACTGTCAACTAAGGAAACACCTCCATACTATGGGGCTAGTGGACACACCTCTATGCAGGATGTGTGAACAGGAAGATGAAACTGTCAGGCATGTCTTATGCGAGTGTCCGGAGTTATCGTCAATAAGAGAGTGTGTTGTTCGGTGAGTCTTGGCCTACACCTGCCGATATAAAGGAGATGTCTCCTAGTGACCTGTCCACCTTCCTGAGAAGGACAGGATGGACAATGACCTAGGAGGACAACTCTTCGGGAGGATGTACAATGGGTCACATGTGGCCTAAGTGCTGTGAGCCTACACACTCACCCTCCCTACTCTACAGATACAGATACAAAAGCCTGGATCTTCACTAGTTTTTCATGAGATGTCACTTGATGAACGTAGATTCACACACATATGTTTTTGCAAGAATACACAAACATTTTTGTGTACAGTCAACTGAGATCGGAAATTTTTCACTTTCCACCACTTCCAAAGCTCGAAATAACTTCCATCCTCTTTTTCATCCTCAAACATGGTTTTCAGCTCTGTATATTGAAGATCAATTATCTCGTTTTTTTAAACGATAAAGTATAACCTTGCCTACTGAAACCAAAACTTCATTTATTAGAGCAGATCTCACTTTTACCCAATCTGCTCTTTGGTGCAAGAACTGTGTGAAAAAATCAATTTATCAAATGTGGTTAAAGTCCAATGAGGGTTTCCAAAGGAACACAGAGTTTACACTATGTATAAAACCGACTAATTAAATCGACAAAAACATTCTTGAGCATTGTCTACCATTGTATAGACAATAAAAACCTAAACCAGCTGTCCAAATTTTTTTGCCGTGGACGGCCATATTAGATCCAGTTATATGGATTGCCTAACCTATGTTTAATTATTTTTTTTTAGGTTTTGGTATCGGTGACCGCAACGTAGGTTTCGATCTCCCCACATCAAAGTTAATTTTGAAAAAATTAGCAGAATTCCAAGTAATACCAATAGCTTTAAAACTGAAAGATCCCAAAGAATTTGATGTCAAAATAAAACCTTACATGTCATGTAATTATCCAAGCCACACGTTTGCGCCTCCCGGAGGATCTATGGAAAGTATTATTGCAATATTTAGAGACTCGGATAAATGCAGTCATTTCATATCAAAGTTGGAAGAATCAGCGAAAAAATTTTCTAAATTTTGTGATGATTTCAGGGAACCATTTACAACTATAAGCCACAGAGACATGTGGGTTAATAATATTATGCTCAAATTCGATGGGCAGGCTGCAGTTGACTGTAAATTTGTAGATTTCCAATCGTATAGTTACGACTCGCCGGCTGCTGATTTGTTTTTCTTTTTATTTACCAGCGTTCAGGAAGGAGTGCTTAAAACAAATCTCCATGATTTACTTGAAGAATACCATCGAAATTTTGTAACAAACTTGAAACTCCTCAACTGCGATCTCCAATTTCCTTATGAGAAACTCTTAGAAGAAATAACCTTAACTGCGGAATGGGAATTGGTGCACACACTGTTTATGTATTTATTTGTCATACAAGGAAAAGGAGCAACCATGCCAGATGGTCCTAAGGATGAGTTAGATCTTTCAAAAATTCAGTTTGATGAACATGTGAAGCAAAGAGTAATCTGGATGCTTGAAGAATGTGATAAAAGAAAGTGGTTGAATTTTTAATAAATAAATATTTGTTAAGGAATTGATTTATTTCAGGGCTTGAAAAATGTAAAGGGATAATAAGAACTGTAGTCGACTATTTGGATACAAATAAGAGTTTTAGGAGAGTTGGGAAAACGTCTATCCAGTTTTTGTCTTGTTGGAAAATGATCTTATAAACCAATATAAAGATTATGCATGTTACCGTATTGGGTGCTACTTAATTTTTATCAGAAGTCTAGTTTTAACTAAATTAGAGGATGAGCTAGTGAAGATAAAGGGAGAGGAACTCTTTTGGAGGATCTATATTGTGCCTCCTTACTTCTACTCAGTTTCTGAGGAGAGTCTCAGAAACTAGTAGCTCCTTTAGTCCTATTTCCCGGAGGAATTTTGGGATGTCTGCAGGCTTCAACTTAGGCTTTACTTATTTCTCCCAATATTACATTGGGGCTGATTCCGCAAAAGGGTTCAGACCCCCAGAAAGGTGTTTCAGTCCCCCTCTTCGCTAGTTCATCTGCAATTTCATTTCCTTCTATTCCAGTGTCTCCTGGAATCCATAGTAAGGTGACTATGCTGTTCTCACCTAGTTCATTGAGTTTGTCTAGGCATTCCCACACCAATTTGGAACTGATTACTTTAGAGCTCAGTGCTTTATTGGCTGCTTGACTATCCGACATTATGATAATCCTTTGTCTTCTGTATCCTTTATCAATATTGAACTGGGCGTACTTTCTAATGGCGTGAATTTCCGCTTGAAAGATACTTGTGGTTTTTCCCAAGCTTTCAGAGTGTTTGGTTCCTGGCCCAAACACTCCTATCCCAGTTCCTTCTATTGCTTTTGAGCCATCTGTGTACCATTGAATGGCATTCTTTCCAAGTCTGGTAATGGTATTTGGATCCCATTCCTTCTTGTTGCTCAATTCCGTAACGAATTTCTTTGAAAAGTTATACTTTTTCATCAAACCGTCTTGTGGCATGTCCCAGGTTGTCTGATTTCTGAGAAGTGGGGAGGTGATTTTTTTTCAATGATGCCCTCTCTACTTAGTCTCAAACTTCATTCAAACATCGTCCTCGTGCGGTATGGCCATCATATCCACACTAGTTGCACGAACTACTATTTCTATCAAAATATGCCCTTTTCATTTAAAAACAACCTGCCAAATGTCAAATCAATTTATCCATCCATTTTAAAGTTATCGAATTAAAACATTCAAGTTTTCAAAATTTCAACACCCTGTATTTCGAAAAGTAAATGTGCTAGACCCATTAATCCTCATATCATTATGTCATATTTTACGAGAGAAATCTACATGCAAACGTTGTAATTACCCTTAACGTTCGAAATGCTTATACCATTTTTTGCGCGATCGTATTGAAATAAATTCCGAATGAAATAATTTAAATTTCTTCGAAATGAACGAAATGTCCAAAGTGACATTTATACTTCTCGATCAGTTTAAAATATATTTCGCATTTTGGTGAAATTGTATTACTTTTCGACGTCTGAACGGTAAGTAAATCACTTACCGACGTGTTAAACTTATAAACCAGCAAACACAACCTACCGTCCTGACAACCGATGCTGTAAATAAACAAAAAAGGTCAATCGCGCAAAAAAATTATGGAAATAATAGTAAAAATGTATCCGAACAAATTCAAGTAGATCACCAGCACTGCGAATACCAGCTTTGTATAGAATTTCAATATATCATCGGTGGTTCAGTGGTAGAATGCTCGCCTTCCACGCGGGCGGCCCGGATTCGATTCCCGGCCGAAGCATATGAATCGTTGCTTCGTAAACGAGAGAGAGACTCAAGAGAGAGCACTCGCACGCAAGCAAGGCACATAACGAAGCAACGTAACATAACGTAACGTAACGGTCAGATCTTTTGCGTCGTGACCCCCGGTCGCTCAAACATAACCTGACGTAAAGAACTAAAGTTCCAACAAAAAACCTTTTTCGGTCAGATTAAGAGACCCCACCAACATTTTTGTCAGATTAAGAAAATATGCTTTCAGGATACCGAGATAAACCTCCCCTAGGAAAATCTGACGCGCTTGAGTATTTGAAAAGAATTTTTTTTGCATTTTCAAAAATTTGTCGTAACTTATCGTCACGCCGAAATCGTCAGTTTTTTTAAAGGAAGATTCCTTGGGGCCTACTTAAGACCCCCTCCGAAAATCTGACGCGCTCAGTTTATGCCTACCCCAACCACGCAAACTAGCAGATTAGTATATCGTTGTTATCAGAGGCACTTGGGGCATACGTGGTATGAATATCTGACGCGCTCGAGAATGCCCAAGTAACTGTTTTTTCAACATTTTTGAAAAACCGTACACGCCATACCCACCGCTAAAATGTTTTTTACCATACGAGCTTTTTTTTCGAATTTACTTTATCTTTGGATTTTAATAGGTCCCGACGGCTCTCGAGAATGTCGCCAATTAGCGATCTCGCCTCCCTAACTATAAACAAAGTATGTTGTCAGTATATCGGGTTATTCATCTAGTCTGTTTAATGATCGAAGGGTCTATCTTTAGTGCGTCAATAACCGTTGCCTATAGCCCGAGAACTAGATATTTTTTTCTGGGTGAACGGTCAAGTTTTTGGGAATATTTTCAAAACTTTGTTAGGCGTTAATAGTAAGTACAAAATTATCATCTGTTAGATGAAATTTTGATAGGTGCAAACTTATTGAATCAACTGGCTCATTTGTCATGCAATAAATGATCATTACAAATAAATACCATAGTTCGTCTGCTTCCAGTGTGACCTTATTTATCAATTAAGTTGATATATTTGCCTAAGCTATAAGCTGGGATATAATTATTGTTAAATCAGTTGAAGAATGAAGTTCAGATTTCTGTGCTCGATTTATTAGATCTTGCTGTGTATCAATTCCGGGATTTTCTATTAGCACAAAAATTCTTTTTTTTTTAGAAATCCTTTCAACGTATACGTGTATTTGTGTGACCACATATATGGTTCACAGTGTGGTCGCTTAATTAACCCTTGTAACTTGAAATGCGCATCTCTTATCACGAACAAGTAACTCGCAACATGTGGCCGATAGCTTTTCAGCCAGAATTCGCCGACAGCGGAGAGATTGTGTTTCATTCTGTTTTAGTCAGCTTTCCTGCAACTTGCGAAAATTATTTGAGCGTGTCGCGCGTGCTTTCATTTTTGAAACTTTTACGAAGTGCTGGTTGATTTTAATTTATTTGCAGGTGAGTTGTATTCCGATGAAATTTAATTTGGTGATATTTACCGCGATGGAATATTTAATCGTAAGTTAGTGGATTTTAAATGAAATAACGGCAAATTTGTCGAATTTTGGCTACACTTTAAAACAGTTTCAAGTTTTAATCTATCGTTTTTTACCACTTGTATGGCCGGAGAAAATATTTGATGAGCGGGTACATCACCGAATTTTTGTATCGCCACACATTCTCCGATCATACGGAACGTCTGCTCTTACTGTGTACAGCGATCGCTGATTTCTTCCACAAAACAGAAAAATTTCCAATATCCAATGTATGGTGATCAGTTGATATTTTTAGCGCTGTTGTCAAATGATATTTATTTTCTTGAAGTTGAATAATTTTTGTATTCAGGGATACAGTACATGAATATATAAAAATAAGTTTCATTCAGTTGAAGTTGAGTTAGGTTTTGGTTCAGATCTCGAACTGTCGGATCTGTAATTTGGAAGACGAACCTGCGGAGCTCATACTTTGCTCATGCCCAGCTTTGGGCAGCAAATACAATCTTGGACTTCGACAGAAGCACAGGCTTATGGGGTGAATTGTAATCTCTAGGGGTGAGCCACAATAGACTCCCAATTTATACATCAGGTATGTATGTATGTACGTATGTATGTATTTTGGTGTGACATTCACTGAGACCTAAAATAATATTGTGCCCCTCTACTTCAACTCAGTTTCTGAGGAGAGTCTCAGAAACTAGTAGTTCCTTTGGTCCTATTTCCCGGAGGAATTTAAGGATGTCTGCAGGCTTCAACTTAGATAAATGTTCCGCTTCTATCCAGTAATCTCCCAGGTGCTGTGCTCTGGTATTCTGGAGTGCTGTGCAGTTGGAAAGTATGTGGATGGAGGTTTCTTCTTACATTCCACAAAATCTGCATTCTTCTTCCTCCACTATTTTGAGCTTTTTCAGAGTGTTAGGTTCCTGGCCCGAACACTCCTATTCCAGTTCCTTCTATTGCTTTTTAGCCGTCTGAGTACCATTGAATGGCATTCTTTCCAAGTCTGGTAATGGTATTTGAATCCCATTCCTTCTTGTTGCTCAATTCCGTAACGAATTTTTTTGAAAAGTTATACTTTTTCATAATACCGTCTTGTGGCATGTCCCAGGTTGTCTGATTTCTAAGAATTGAGGAGGTGGTTTTTTTCAATGATTCCCTCTCTACTTAGTATGTATCTTGTTCTTTCTGCAACACTTTCCACCACCATATGTAGAGGGGTGAGGTTGAGAATCGCTTCCATGGCTGCCGTTGGGCATGTTCCCATTGCTCCTGTAATGGATACACAGGCTAGTCTTTGAATTTTGGAGAGGTTTTCTCTCGTCGTCAATAGGCTAGTTCTACTACTCCACGCAATGGCTCCATAAGTGATGATTGGTCTCACTATGGCAGTGTACATCCAGCTTAGGATTTTTGGGTTACAACCCCAGTTTCTTCCTGCCAGACTCCTGCACACCATTAGAGCCATTTTTGCCTTGTATGTAACTTTTCGTGTTTGTTCCACAGGAGTTTACTGTCTAGATACTTGACTTCTTGTCTCCATTCAATCTCGTTCCCATCAAGTTTTATGGTTTTGAGGTTGAGTTTTCTTTTCTTAGTGAAGGCTATCAGGATGGTTTTAGTCATCAGGTAATTTCCAGGTAAGTTTCTTCGAGGAACTGGCACAGGGAATGGTTTATTCAAACGTTAGTCTCGCCAGGAACGGTATATACAGAAATTGTATATCTCAGTATAATATTTCAACTAAGGAACTGTATTTGTCATCAGTTCGGAAAATTTATTGGTCCTTGAATTGTGCTGAAATATATTACTTTGCGTTGCAAAAGAATTAACAAAATGAAACATAATTGGATATCTGTCCAGATAAATTATACTGAATCTTACAATCATACAATTAACCAGTTTAATGATTCGTTTTGGACAAACATCTATTTTAGATAAAGCGAGTTTCTAGAATATAAAGAAAATCTGAATTTCATGAAAATCTACGGAAGGCATTCCAAAAATTAGTAGCCTTTTTGTAATGCTAGACAATAATTTAAAACTGAATCGTTGAACATCTACAATATTACTTGCTTCAAATTATGATTTTATGAAATAACAGTAAACCCAGTAGATTTCGGAGAATACAATCCACATATTTTTAGAAAAATACAATAATAGTATATTAAGTACCAAGTGTCAAAAACGTTACTTTAAGTCACGAGTTTTCCGAGGCACAAGAAAAGCGAAGCTTTGCCTCATGAAACGAGTGACTAAAGATGTTTTTGACACTAGGTGCCCAGGAAGAAAAGTTATATTATTTTAATTGTATTCACAAGATGACAGACAATAACTGACGTGTCACTGAAAAATTAAATGACACAGAACTTCAAAATTATCACGGAATATTAAATATGAATTACAGAAGAATACACTTGATGTGACATTTAAGAAACACTAGCGTTTTGCGAATGTCAAACCCGTGTTTTAGATGAGGTTTTAGTGACGATATTAGGAGTGCTGCACAATTCCCTACAATCTTTTTGCTTCAAAATAATCGTCAGAAAACCCTGCCGGAAATCTCGGCGTTCGTATTTATATACCTACCATTTTATTAAAATTTTGTTCCATACAAGAATTGTCTATTCCACCAAAAATCAATTTCGAGAAATTTTCAATTATATTTAGTTTTGAAATGTTGAGTGCAAAGTTAAGGTTTCAAGTACATTTCGTATCCTAATTGAGGCAAAACCAATTTAATTGCTTTCAGATGACATTCATTTTTCATGCAAATTAGTTATTAATTCAAAAAGCTGTACAATCGAATGCCGACGTCTCACGGCAGTTATATAACAGAAATAGAGAAAACAGCAATTAATGCAGTTTAATCCACAAAGTTTTCGTTGGAATAACCATTACGTATAATAAGTATACACTATCCATGTTCACCTCACCTCTATTCCACTGGGATGCTCTAAAAGTGATTACTTTCTGATAAACATATTGAATATACAAAATAAAATACAAAATAAACAATAAATGTATATACAGCATTGCGAAGTAAACAACATCTTCTGATAAAATAAATATAAAATTGAATAGAAGAAAATATATCAAATATTAAGGAAAATATTATACTTAAATCGATCTGTGAAACCTGAATACTACGTTAAAACTCCCAGTTGCTGATAACCGTGAAATAACAATTTTTCCAGCTCTGGCCAAACATTTATTAATACGTGTTTTCAATAAAAAGTTCAGCAGTTTTCCAGATAGACTTTTGATAGCAATTTTATCGCATTAGAAAAACTGAAGAAGAATTTATAGCAGTGGGAATTGAGTATAAAATTGCTAAAAGAAAAGGGGATATGTTTGATTAGTTACGATTAAATTGTAGAACAAATAAATACATGAACTTTAAGCTAGATAAATGTGCCCAGGGTGCGATCTTCGAAACCATTCGGGAGTAAATCGTATACGAAAAATGGCCATTTCCGTATGAAATTTAAATAACCTAATTTTCGATATGCTCAAACGGTAATCGTATACGAACACTTGTTTCGAGTGGGTTTATTCCATTCGAATAAATGTTTTCGTGTACGGAAAGTGTAAATTCACATAGCCTAGATTGAAAATATTTGTGTTTGGTGTGTCATTAATTTGAATAATAAATGATATAAGGAGCAATTCTATAAGCAAATGTTAAATTTTAACGCACAGTTAAAAATAAGACAATATGCTAACCGATTTTTGCAAGTCTGTATGCATATTAAGCTTTAAAGTATTAACGGAAAACTCTTTATTGGATACCACACATGTTGGAATTTGAATTATAATCTTGACTAGGTAGGTATAGATTAAAACATTTATAATAGCGGAAGCTTTGTCAAATATAAAGGCGTACCGTTAATTTTTAACTCCTTCTCATAGAATTGACCCTATAATCAGTTATAATATGGCAGGTTTTGATGATTTAATTCATTCAAACTTCATTAACGCTATACAAGAAGCGGAAGAGTTAGTAGATAGACCTCCTAGGATCTTTAACCCATTTATTGAACCTTTTGAGGAATATTCAGAAATATTGTCACATTTTTTATTAAGAGCAGCACTGGAACTTGAATCTCCCATTTTTTAACAACAAACAATAATAAAGGAAAAATGCTAAATAAATAATATCAAAAGCCGGTTTGGGCTCACTACACTTGATTTAGTATATTCTTTGCATAGAACTATTAGAACTGCATAGATAAAGTATATTCTTTGCTTCTCAAATGTCACAAGTGACAAGACCATACGATTATGCGGTGTTGCCAGCTGCTGAACTTTTCGTGTACGAACGTTTATTCGAATGGTGTTGAAAAATACACATATACGAAAAAATTCATGTGGAAATATCCGTACACGCAAAATATTCGTGTGAACTCGAGAATCACACCCCAGTTCGTTGGAAAGTTCGAACTAGAACTGCACTTATGATACCGAGCAGTCAACGTCCGCAAACATACTGAGTTCGCCACGTGTTCGCATACGGATCCTTTGAAAGTACCGACTCGACTCGGAGCCCCGAACGAACTGCCGAGCTGCTCTAGAGCTGCTCGCGAACAGGCGTATACACCAAGCTCGAAAAAGTTCGCAAACTATTCGAGAATAGCTCGAGAACTTGGTCTGTACCCAGCTTAAGAAGAAGCCACTTGAAGTTTGTTAACTGACTTGCGCAGAAACCAAAATCCATCTTGTTTATCTCCTCGTAACGACCGTTTCAGGCCGACAGCTATTTATTTATTGACATTTGAGGATGTGTTTGAAGCAATCATTTCCTGTCGAATACTTTTGAATATCTACTTTAATGCGTTTAGCTAGTTTATCTGTGAGTGTGTTTTATTTGATCTAAAACCATGTTGCTGTTGAAGGAAAAATTATCCAAAGTCAAGGCAGACAGGCTCTAATTTTGTGTAAACCTACAAAATGTAAAAACGTTGTGCTACTGATTTAAAGTCGAATGTCATGGCGCTGGTTAGAACAACAAGTTCGGGCATACGATTGCAATTTCACGTGGCTTCTTATGTGAAGCGGAGTCTACCACGGGAAGATGGATAGCTACCGAAGTATAGATAGAGGATTTAATGTGAATCATACATTCATTTCACGGGTACTAAAAAGATTCTTAGAGAGAGAAGATCCTACCGAGATCAGGACAATGAAAAAATCGAATCACAACCAGGATCCAGGATTGATTTTTAAGAATTTCGGCTCTTCGACAGCGATTTGTGACGTGTTATAGCCTACAAAACCAACTGTGCGAGATACAGGGTCTACAAATTAGTGCTGAAACTGTTCAGTTACGCTTAAGAGATTTTCAATGTAATACCTAGGATTACCGCCAGGGGTCCTATATTAACCGTAGATCTCCGAAGAGAAAGACTACGTTTTGCATAGAACACGAAAATTGGGTTGATGCTGACTGGAAATGCGTGCTCTCCACAGATGATTTTATCAAAATTGGTCCAGTTCTTTACGCGGAGGTCAGCGTGAAGCCGATTGCTGCGCCACGTGCCACGTGCTGTGACCAATTGTGAATCTTAACCATCCAGGAGCTCACCCAAATACTACACAAACAATTTCACCAAAATCAGAAAATCAGCCACCTACCAGAAACAATTGTGAATCTTAACCATCTAGAGAAAACAAGGGCTACGTATTATTCCTTCGGAAACACAGATAATTGCGTTCACCAGAAGAAGGAAAAGGGAAGGACTTGGCCCTCTGACGCTTCAAGGTGAACCAATACTTAATACGATTGTCGGAAGAAGTAAAACATCTTGGGGTTATCCTAGACCCAGGCTTAACTTGGAACTGTCACTTCCAGCACGTGATCAAGAAAGCAGAGGTGACGTTCATGGTTGCCAGACCCACTTACGACACTAAATGGGGACTGTACACTGGCTGTACAAAATGATTGTCATTCCCAGGATCACATATGCATCTCTGGTATGGTGGCCAAAGATCAGACAATCCTCTGCTATGCTAAAACTAAGCAAGGTCCAAAGACTTGCATGCATTGGCATTACAGGGGCAACGAGGACTACTCCTACAGCGGCGCTGAAGACAATGCTAGACCTTCCTCCGCTACATTGTGTCATGATGTGCGAAGCAAGGGCAGCACTAACCCGACTGGAAAAAGCATCAGACCATGACGTGGCACATGGGAGAGGACACACAGAGATAAGGCATGTGGATGATGATATTTTTAAAATGCCAACAGACCACATGACCACCAAATATATCTTTCGCAAAAACTTCGAGATTGTCATCAAAGATCGAAAGGAGCTTGAGGAAGAGAACGCACCACCACTTAGTAGAGCGAATGAACTAATCTGGTTTACAGACAGATCAAAAAATGAACTCGGCACCGGAGCGGGCATATACAGCAAGACGAGCAAATATGAAGGAATCGTCTCGCTAGGAAAGTACGCTTCTGTATTTCAAGCAGAGGTCTATGCAATACTTGCATGATGTGCAATATGAGAGCCTACAACAACAGGCAGATCAGGATCTATAGTGACAGTCAAGCCACCCTTAAAGCACTTCAGAGATATAGGGTAACACTGGAGTGCGTCCCAGGTCATAAAGGAATCGCAGGCAATGAAAAAGCTGACGAACTCGCAAGAATAGGATCGTCAACTCTGAGGAACGGACCCGAACCTGCTGTGGGCATCCCCAGATGCTTAACGAGGTCATGGTTAAAAGGGTGGTTGAAAGAACAACACAATAATTACTGGAAGAATACGACCAAGCAAATACATGGGAAGAAATTCATAAAAGAACCATCAGAAAAAGTAGCGAAAAAACTGCTCTCAATGAGTAGGAACAAACTACGCAGCATAACGGGGCTACTTGAGTCGAAGGACCACAGAAGGCAGAAACTGTATGGCAGAACTCAAATGACTCCAGCAGACTTCTACAACCAACCAGCAAAGAACCTGTCTGAGCTAATACAGGGAACGGATTGGCTGAATAGGTTGTAGTCAGAACACTAGGAGTATCCACAATAAGCCCAGGAGGCTGAGGTGGTACCGGCGAAGGGATGGCTCCTTGAAAAAAAAACTATCTGGACAGAGAAATGTACAAAAACATTACATTATAATGCAATGGGATAAACTACAACGATCAGAGCTCGGAGTCGGACTTTGATAAATGTCTACTAATACAAAATTTCGGAACTACCATAGCCAAAAAAAACGATATTTATACTTTCCGGCAAAAAGGACAAATTTTATGCGAAAAGTTGTCAGTGATGTTGCCAGTGCTGATATTTTACTATGAGAAAGTTTTTAGGTAAATAATATTATATTTATAATGATTAATATGTATTCATTCAGCCCAAGGGTATGATTTACAATTTATGGATATTTTATTAATGCCTCCCTACCACTTATATATCCATAATAAAACAGCAGATGGAATCAATTGATTAAACATGGAATAATGATTGAATTTTATTGTTGAATTAATTATTTAAGTAAGATATTTTGTCCATCTCAATTATATACAGTCCATATAATATTATCTTACGTAACTCGTGAATTGGATGGCAATAAACAATGTCAAACAATTACGATCTCGCTTCATTGGAATATTTCAGTTGGAATATTTCAGTTGATTACCATCCTTATTGATATCCTTGTTTGTTTGATATTCATTATAAGCTACGCTTCTGTAAAATGTGACTAGGAAGCATGAAAAAAGTTGTGTTGATAAATCGTGTTGATATCCTCAAATTTTAAATCAAAACAATACATCACTTCAACTGCGCTTAGAAATTGATATCTGTAGATAAGTTTGTGCTATATCCACGGTGAAGTAACATTTTTGCATAACGATTATTTAGAAAACCTTCAACAAAAAACAGTTTTGAAGTAGTTAGTCTTTTCACAAATTTTCTGGTTCAGAAAACAATAAAAATAGTAAATAATAAAAAATTAAAAGCAATTGCCACTCCTTAACTCAAAGATATTGACCTTTCTCTGACCTCCCCGCTCCTTCTACCTTCTTCTCCACCTTGGACCAAAAATATCCCTATAATCGATACCTCACTTACCATTTATAATAAGCATGAATATCCCACTACACTTATAAAGAAAGAATTCCTAGAATTACTACAAAAAAAATCTTATGATTCAATACTCTACACAGATGCTTCTAAAACTGACTCCGGTGTTGGTTGTGCAGTTTCCACGAAGCATGAACTCATAAGCTCCTTCATTCTACCTATAGTGTGTAGCGTTCACACAGGCAAAGCATTTTTCAAGCTTTAAAAAGCATCCATCTACCCCACAAAAATATTGCGACCTGACTCCCTTTCCTCCATTCAGTCAATCAAGTCAATCTTCACTGACCACCTATCAAACTCTCGTTGCTCAAGTTATAACAGTCTCTCTCATCTGGCTTCCATCTCACATCGGCATTGATGGTAACGAAACTGCGGACCGCCACGCTAAAGGAGCTACCACTAATAACGATCCAACAAGCATTGTCCAACTCGCAACCGACCTAAAGATCCACTTCAAAAACGTTACACAAGATTCTTGGCGACAGCACTTCAATCATCCACTGCTCCTCTCACCCTCAACTTCTTAGCCCGGAGAGTGGCTACTATATTCAGAAGAATCTGAATCAGTCATACCAAACTCATACACGGATATCTGACGTCTTCAGGAAATCGTCCTGTTTGCCATAGTTGTAATGATATTGTTACCGTTAAGCACATACTGACGGACTGCAAACAATTTTCTGCTGCATATCAACAATTTGATCTAAGGCCTAACCTCAAGGAGATGCTCCACTGCCCTACTGAAATCAAGAAAGTCTTACAGTTCCTGAAAGCTATTAACCTATACCGTAAAATTTAATTTAAAATTTGCAATAATTATGTAAATATCTGTATTTATTTTTTCTGTGCCAAAGACCAGCGATGTCGAGTCACGTTGATCTGAAATAAAAAAACCAGTTGCAATTTCGATAGAGCTCGCATGCGCACTTTATGAGTGTGTACTCTCGTAGGAGCTCTCACTGTTAGTGAATAGACCCCCTGGAGCTGTATTCTTGACTGAGGGAGTGAAGATTCTCGAGAGAACAGATTTTTTGTCTTTGTCACTGCAGTGACAGAGTAGCCAGGCAAAATAAAGACAAAATATGTGTTCTCTCGAAAAGCTCTACTCCCACAGTCGAGAATACAGCCCCTGGTGGAAATAGATAGACGACATATTTGCGATATGGTTTTATGACTTAGTATGATATTTTAACGAATACCAATGAAAAATAACAAATATTCGCCATTTTTAGATGTTCCTATCAATGAAACATCTACAGGGTATGAAACAAGTGTTTATTGTAAACCAACACATCCTATTTTAATTTTTAATCCAACTAAGCAATGAAAAAATATAATATTTCAGGACCTAAAATGGCACTTTTGAGCTACTACAATCAGTAGAAATCAATAGTCTAGGCTTAGAATCCATTGGTGACAAGACAAACTGAATCTATTCATGTATGTTTCTATATAACTAATAAAATTTTCATTTTCTACCACTTGTTGAAGCACAAAGTCATTAGAAAATCGAAGAATTTAATTTATGTTCCATTAAAAAAATGAATTACCTTGTACAACAAGTAAAAATCAATATGTCATATGGCAGGCTGAAAAGCCATTACTGAAACTGCAAAGCACATTGAATGTAATAAAATTATAACTTTCTGCCACTTTCAGTAACTTAAAATTAATGTAAAATAGAAGAATATATAATGTTACGCTCTAGGTTGCCATTTCCATGCAACTACAAATAATGAAGTCGACCAAACCTTCTGTTTTGTTGGTACTTGATTAAGACAAAAATTTACGTTGTAAATCGAAAAATAAATTTTAATTATTACAACTTGGTGTGGAATTTTTTTACCGAATACCAACCCGAGGTCAAATTAAATTGATTCTTAAAATATTCATAAGCAGGAATCGAAGGCAACGAGAAAGTGGACCAAATAGTCAAAACTTCAATTATCAATCCCACTATTAACAGTTCTCCCTTAAATCCTCCAACAAACATTAACATCACCATCAAGGACCATATTTATGACACCTGGCAGCAATTGTGGAACGCAAACGACTAAAAGCTTAAAGAAATCAAACCTCGAGTGAGATATAAGCTCTTCCACGGGGAAGAAGAAAACCAACTTGTTATCAACCGCCTCCGTATTGGTCATACATCATTAACGCATCTACACCTCATCACCAAAGAAGAACCACCAAGATGTAATTGTAACCATCTCCTAACAAGCTGTCCACAGTAATATCAAGCACAATAACCTGAACAAATTGAAGATTCCCTAATTCTAAAAATGGATAATGTGATAAGCTTCCTGAAGAACACTGATTTATTTAACAAAATTTATATTTGTATTCATTATTTTTTTATTATACAGGGTGATTCATAAGTAATGAGCCAAATTGTAAATTCACGTTCAGAAGGCCAAAATAATAATATTTTCATTAACAATAATGGGTTTTAGTCTGCTCCTTACTGAGGTACAGGATGTTAAAGCGAAAAAAATAATATAGATTGTTGTTAATAGATCAGCTACTTTTTTACATAATGACTTGAAAATTGGGTATGAACTAGTTTTTGTAAGGGTAAACAAGAATGTGTGAGAGGATTTGAGTTAACTCATAGATGTCGCCACATGCGCCATATGAATTAGATGAAATCAGCTACAAATTATTTATCGTTCATTATTTCACAACTTATTTTACAACAAGAGCTCAATTTTGTCAGTGGCTAAAAGGAAAATTGAATAATCCTACATTCCTAAATAACATTTTTTTCACGGATGAAGCAACCTTCACCAGACGCGGAGTTTTTAATTGGTGAAATAGTAAATAGTTATGCCTGGGAAACCGAAAACCCCCGTTTAAAAAAAGATAGACATCATATGGTTTTAAATGAAACTAACAGTTTTTAAATGACTCCACAATATATTTGT